>ML278838.1:0-23746 GCA_005239495.1 Nicotiana undulata
GGCTAGCCTAATTCCACGATAGGCGCCATCACGACCTGTTAGGATTTGGGGTCGTGACACCTTCTCCTTATCAATTATGTAACCTTTTCGATTAGGATATATCAATTATACCAAGTTAAGCTTATTCCTTCACGTTCATCCCACATGCTCGAATCAGCCCGTGTCTATGCACCCAAGTGATGGACCTGGTTCATGTATGAGCTTCCTTTATCAATCTTTAAAACAAACCTTCACTTGGGCCAACAAATTCTCCCTTTTTGATGATGACAAACTCTGTGCTTTTCATAACCTTAGGCCATGTTTCAACTTAGCTAAATATTAACACAATGTTAGAAACTTTTTTTCTTTTAATCACTTATCATGAAGGTCTAGGTTCATTAGGTTATAAACATCATTGTTCAAAGTGTAAAGCACAACCTTTTCCCCCATTTTGGCATTGAAAAGTTGCATAAACAAGTAAAATAACCAGATTTTAAACTTACTCATGGCTACTGGGCTACTTCAAATGCAATCATGGATTAATCGTCATAGATCAAGCTAAGAATATTAACCATCAAAGAAATATAAACAAACAGTTAGAGCAGAAGACAATGAATTTCATTGATGATTGATACGATCCTACCACAAAGCATAAGAAGAAATAAAAACATTGGTAACATGAGCAAAAACAACAAAAAAAATCCTGAACTGGTCACTGGTTGATCTACACTAGGCTAGGATGGGCCACTGGTTGATCTATCAGTCTCCACCTCTGCCAACCTCTTCTTCAGCCTCTCAACTCAGCATTTTTACCTCGCTTTCTTGCACCAAGGCTCGCACCTTGCTATTCACTGGTACCTTCTTGGATGAACCAGGTTCTTTTGGAGTGGTGTGGACTTCATAGTCACAAGCAGGCAGAGTATTTGCCCCAAAGTGATCCTTGCTTGTACCAACCTCCCACTTCTCCATAGGTACCTTGAAATGTGCAAGCACAAGCGTGAGAATGAAGTCATAGGGAATGACATGAGTCTTGGTTCCATTTAGAACCATATCAAGAAGCTGGATTATAAACCCATGCCAATTAATCTGCCTCCCACTGTCAGCATTCCATGAGGATCAAGTCTATGAATGTGTCAATGTGCCTCCTTTCCTGCCTTGGCAGAACACACTTGTTGACAAATTCGAACATCACTTTGTGGGGTTGCTTCATCTCACTTTTGTAGACAACTTTGGGCTCAATTTCCTCCTCATTGTCACTAAATTTTCTGGTAATGGTAAAGGCAATAGCAAGATATTATAGGCTTGGCCACTTCAGGTTCTTATAGTCATTGTACCCCTCAGCAGGTACACCCAGAATCTCTCCCAACTTCTTCACTTTGAAGGTGACTTTCACTCCTTTCACTATATAGGTAACCCTTACATCTTTTACCTTACCATTTGCCATAAACTCAACAATTTCATTCCTGGCCAACCTGTCATCCATATGAAGGACCATGTCCTTCTAGCCTTGCAACTCCAGCTTCTCCAAAAGCAACACTATTCCTTTCTCCTCCAAGTCCATGAGGAGTCTGCCCTTGAAAATTGTCCTCTTGCCAAACTTGGCCATCTTGTCTTTCTCAGTGTCAGAATCATCTTCTTCCTCTCCACTCCATTCTTCTTCCTCCATAATTTTCACTTGTCTTGATTTCACAGCAGATCTGGTTTTTTTTTGCCAAAGTGGATGGTTCAGCATGCTTTGAATCTAAAACAAACTTCTTAGTGGAAGTCTTGGATTTCTTGGCTTTAGGAGTCAGAACCTCCACTTCTTCAGTCTCATCTTCATCTCGAAGGACCAGGTCCATCTCATCAATGCCAACAACCTCAACAGGCTCATACATCTTCTTCTCTCTTAGCAACTGCTTTTCTTCTACTTTTTTCTAAGGCTTTCTCCAGTTCTGCCTCACTCTGCTTTTGTTGGCTTCTTGTGGATCTTCCTCTTGTGGGGGGAATTTCAATAGTAATAGAAGGGGCAACCTTCCTTTTCTTATTTGCCCTAGCAGTGCCAGAGGTTTTAGCCTTTGAACTTCCTTTCTTCTTTGGATTATAACTCTCAGTCAGACTTTTCAGTAGGTCTACGGGGGTTTCCTGTTCAGATGAAACAGGTTCATCTACATTTTTTCCAAGTTGAACCAACCCTTCAGCAGTTTCGCCAGACCCACTTCCCCATGTTTATTTTCACACTCTCCTCTATTTCAGCAGATTCCTCTCCCCAAACAACCATTGCACCTGTATCTTTGGTTATACTGACAAGAGTGGGTAAAGAATCAACTACTCTTTTACCCTTTCCCCTCACAGCACTTCGAACACCCTTGCTCTCTTTTTCTTTTCCTTTTTCATTTTTACCACAAACTCCTCCAGATTCTGTAATTTCAACACCTTCCATAGGCCCTACCAGTACAAACCTATTCTCCAAAGTTGTAGCAACTTCATAAATTGTTTTAGGAATAACTTTAGGGCCAGAAGATACGTGTTCAGTCTCAGAATACAATTTCTTCCCCCTCAGTAGCAGATTTGAATGATTCATCAAACTTCTGAGGTTCTTCTTCCCTACTCGCTTTCAATTGATCATTTATTTTCTGAATTTGTTCTCCACCAGTGACAACCTTGCGAGCCATCATTTTTACTCTTTTCTTAGAGGTTGGGGTGGTGGAAGGGGTGATAGAGGGTGTGGAAGTGGTTTTCTGTGGTGGTGATGAAGGATTCTCAGAAGTGTTTTCCATTTCTATGCTTGGGTATGGAAGAAAGAGAGTTGGATTATGTTTGGAAGATGAGAGAAGATGGAGAGTATTTTGACGACTTGAAAAAGATGAAGTGAAGAAGACACTAAACCTAATCAATTTAAAGAGAAGTAATTAATAGGGTAACGACAACTATTCAGAACTCTAATCAAACTGAATTTCAGTTTTGAAAAGACGTTGGAGTCTATCCCTAGAATCTAGGCACTTCAATTCGGTTAGGACTCTTTTGAACGGAACTGGTTCACTTGTAACGGATAAGTCCAAAAGGAATTTGGAATTAGATGGGACTCTTCTTTTAATCATGATCCAAATAAAGTTATTTCATAGTATGCAGAGTGTAGAAAACATACTGATTGATCTTGATGAACTAGGTTCTTCACTGAGACTTCTCTTGTGTAAGTCTAAATTTTCCAAAAATAGAGAAAATATCATTAGAGATTAATGAGTCATTTTAGCATATGTCACAAGAGTAACTATTGAAAGTATGAGACTGAGCAAAATCTAATCTAATTATATACAAAATTTACAGATTTTCTAACCAATTTTTTTCCATTCATTTTTTTTCAATTGTGAATTTTGAACTGGTCCTTTTAGGTGATCTTAATCATCCTTAATTCTAACATGTTCCTTTCAAAGTGATCTCTACATAGAGCTTTTGTGAAGATGTTAGCTATTTGCTTGTAGTAGCATAAAATTCCACTATGATCAAACCTTTTTCGTAGTTGTCCCTCAAAAAGTGATGCCTAACATCTATGTGCTTAGTTCTCTTGTGATAAACTGGGTTCTTGGTCATACTAATTGCACTAGTGTTATCACAAAATATAGGGATACAACCGACATAAATTCTAAAGTCCATTAATTGTTGTTTGATCCACAACATTTGAGCACAACATAAAGCAACAACAACATACTCAGCTTAAGATAAGGCCACAAAATTTTGCTTTTTGGTGGCCCAAGACACAAGACAAGAGCCAAGAAAGTGTTCCATACCTGATATGCTCTTTCTATCCACAAGAAAACCTGCATAAGCAGCATCAACGTATCCAACTAGATTGAAATTACTACCTTTTGGATACCACAGAAAAAGATCAGTGTTGCCTTTTAGATATCTCAAAATCCTCTTGACAACAGTCAAGTGAGACTCCTTTGGATTTGCCTGAAATCTTGCACAAAGGCCTACACTGAAATCAATGTCAAGTCTACTAGCAGTGAGATACAACAATTAGCCAATCATTCCCCTATACAACTTCTGATCAACAGATGGACCGTGTTCATCTATATCCAACTTTGTAGCTGTTGCAATAGGAGTGTCAATTTCTTTGGATTTTTCCATTTTGAATCTTTTAAGTAACTTTTTTACATACTTCTGCTGATGGATCATAGTTCCATTTGAATTTTGTTTAATTTGTAACCCTAAAAAGAAATTAAGCTCACCAATCATGCTCATTTCGAATTCACTCCCCATTAGTTTAGCAAATTATTTACTTAACTATCAGTGGTTGCTCCAAATATTATATCATCAACATATATCTGAGCTACTAAGAGATCTTTACCTTTTTCTTTCAAGAACAAAGTATTGTCAATTTTACCTCTCTTGTAGTCATTCTCAAGCAAATTTTTTGATAATCTTTCATACCATGCTCTTGGAGCCTGCTTGAGCCCATAAAGTGTCTTGTCAAGCTTGTACACATGATCAGGATACTCCTTGCTTTCAAACCTCAGAGGTTGCTTGACAAACACTTCTTCTTTTAGATAGCCATTGAGGAAGGCACTCTTGACATCCATCTGGCAAAGAGTGAATTCCATGTAAGCAGCAAAGGCTATGAGGAGTCTTATTTCTTCCAACCTTACAACTGGAGAAAAAGTTTCATCATAGTCTATGCCCTTCTCTTGGCTATATCCTTGAACCACCAATCTTGCCTTGTTCCTTGTAACTCTTTCATCTTCATCAAGTTTGTTTCTGAAGACCCATTTTGTGCCTATTACCGATCTATCCTGGGTCTTGGTACCATATTCCAAACTTGACTCCTTTCAAATTGGTTGAGTTCATCTTGCATTGCATTTACCCACTCTGCATCCTGCAAAGCCTCAGCAATATTTTTAGGTTCAATAATAGATAAGAAAGCATCAAATGCACAAAGATTCATTAATGAAGATCTAGCTTTGATTCCAGAGGTTAGATCAGTATTATGTTCTCAATGGGATGAGAACTTTGATACTTGTAAGATTTCACAACCAATTGGTTTCCCCTTGATGTTCCTTAAATGTTTTGTTGCTGTGGAACGGGTTCATGGACAGGTTCCCTTGAGGTCTTAGAATCATTTCCTCTTTGTTCTATTCCCCCTGTCATGTTGCCCCGGGTGGAAATACCTGTTCCTTCTTCTAGTGCAGCTTCAGTCAGGGTTGTGGTTTCATTTGAGTTTCTTACCAGCCCGATTGCTTCATCACCATGTTCCTACCTCTCAAAAAGAATGTTAGTTTAATCAAAACCCACATGAACACTTTCTTCTACATACATAGTTCTTTTGTTATAGACCTTATAAGCTTTGCTATGTGGAGAATATCCCAAGAATACTCCCTCATCACTTCCGGGATCAAACTTACCTAGGGAGTCTTTACTATTATTGTGCACAAAGAACTTGCATCCAAATGCCCTAAGATGAGATATGTTTGGTTTTCTCCCTTAAAGCAACTCATATGGATTCTTCTCTACAAGAGGTCTAGTCATGCACCTATTTATGATGTAGCATACAGTATTTACAGCTTCTACCCAGAAGCAATGAGGCAGTTTACTAGAAAGAAGCATAGTCCTAGCCATATCTTCAAGTGTCATATTCTTTCTTTCAACTACTCCATTTTGTTGTGGAGTCCTAGGAGCAGAAAAATTATGATCTATGCCATGCTCATCACAAAATTCAGCAAATTTAGCATTTTCAAATTCACTGCCATGATCAGACCTATTTGATACAAGTTGATTACCTAGTTGTTTCTGAGTTTTTCTAATAAAAGAAGTCAACATGTCAAATGTTCATCTTTAGATGTTAAAAACAATGTCCAAGTAAACCTAGAGTAATCATCAACAAGCACCAACACATATCTTTTACCACCTCTGCTCAATGTTCTCATTGGACCACAGAGATCCATATGGACCAATTCCATTGTCCTGGTGGTACTTACCACTTTTTTGCATTTAAAAGAGGATCTTACCTGCTTCTCCCTTGAACAAGCCTCACAAACTTTGTCTTCCTAGAACATGGTGTTAAGCAACCTTATCACCAGGTCCTTGGAGACTAATTTGTTGAGTTGACTCAGACTGGCATGTCCAAGTCTCTTGTGACAAAGGAGGGGATCATTATCCAACACACTTAAGCAAGTGAGTTCATTTTGTAAATGTGTGGACAGATCTACAATATATATATATATATATATATATATATATATATATATATTGTTCACTCTTTTTCCCTGCAAAACAATCTTGTCAGTAGTAAGATTAATCACAAGACATTTGGTATAGGTGAATGCTACTAAGTTACCTTTATCACACAGTTGTGATACACTGATTAGACTGTATTTTAAGCCATCCATCAAGTAGACATTCTCAATAGAGTGAGAATCAGTCTTACCTACCTTTCCAACCCCAATGATCTCACATTTCTTCCCATTTCCAAAGGAGACATTACTTTCTTTGAGGTCCTCAGGTGAAAGGAACTGGTTCTTACTTCCTGTCATGTGCTTTGAGCAGCCACTATTCGTGTACCATATTTGGCTGTTCCCCTTCACTTGGACCTACAAAAGGAAATCAGGGGTTAGTCTTAGGAACCCAAACTAGTTTGGGTCCCTTTCTATAGGCAAAAGGATGAGTCAAATTCTTTTTAGCCCAACTTGGTATCCTATTCTTCCCTTGAATAAATTCTTTGTTCTTTTGACTTGCCTTTTCTTTTGCAGTGCATTCACTTTTGTAGTGACCTGTTTACCACAGTGAGTACAAATCTTGTTCTCAGGAAATGGAAGGTACTTGCTTTTGGTATCCCATTTAGGTGGCAGATTCCCAAAGCTAAGTCTTCTTCTCTTGCTACTATGATGTTCCTATAGCCATGAAAGTGCATTGGAGGACCTGTTCCATTTACAAGTTTTGTCTAGTTCATGTTTGACCTTGCCTAGATCCTCCTTCAAAATTCTTACCTGCTCGTCCATCTTATACAACTCATCTTTTAGTTTACCTACATTTTCTTCTAAAGTGAGTTGTGTGCAATCAGTTGTCTTCTTACCTGTTCCTAATTTAGTTTTAGGTTTTCAGATCTAAGTTCTAGGACATTTGATTCAAGTGCATGAACCTGGTTCTTTAATGCAGTATTTTCACTTACAATCTCACTAACCCTAAGTTCCAGGTTCTTTCACTTTGCTTTCAAAAGCACACATTCCTTAGACAATTGTTCCTTTTCATTGTTTACATCCTCAGATTCATCAATTAAATCTAGAAGTAACTCAGATAGCCTTTCTTTAAACAAAAAATTAATCTTGTCTTTAAGATGTATTACACTTAACTCGATTTCCTCATCAGATTCTCCAATGGACATAAATTCTTGTTCATATCCATCTTCATCATCTGATCTTTCTCCCCAAGGAACGACCATAGCCTTGGTTGATCCTTTGTTCTTATTGGGTTGAACCTGTTCCTTCTTCCTAGTTGTTTGTTCAACTCTTTCCTTCTTCCATTCAATTTCCCATTGAGGGCAGTTCTTGATGTGGTGATCAGTCTTCCCACACTTGTAGCATTCCTCATTGGCTTGCTTTTCAGGAACCTTTGGTTTGGTGTAGCTCCCACTTTTTGAAGGACACTTTCCTCTCCTTAGATACTTCTTGAAGTCCTTTGTGATCATAGCCATTTCATCATCTTCTAGATCAGAAACTTCAGTGATTCTGCGTGCCAGGATTCTTTCCTTCTTGGGTACATCCATCTTCGTGGTTTTCCTCCTAAGTTAATAAGCAATGAGATTTTCAATTAGCTCATCCAACTTAAGAGTGGAAATGTTCTTTGATTCTTGAATGGCATTGATTTTTCTCTCCCAAGTAACTGGCAGAACCCTTATCAGAATCTTCTCAACTCTGTCTTCTTCAGGAATAATCCTGCCAAGAGACTTTAGTTCACTTGTCAATGTAGTGAACCTTGTATACATCTCTTGGATGGTTTCCTTTTCCTTCATGGTGAAATTCTCATATTGAGAATATAGTAGAGTTCCTCTGGACCTCTTCACTTGAGGTTTTCCTTCATGGGCCACTTGTAGAGTGTCCCAAATTTCCTTAGCAGTGGTACAACTTTGAATTCAGTTGTACTCGTCTACACCAAGTCCACAAACAAGCCATTTCTTGGCTTTAGCATTCTTCTCCCATTTCCTCAAGTCATCAGCAGTGCAGTCAGCTCTTGTCTTTGGCACATCTACCCTTTCAGTATCTTTCTTCAGTGTAGCCAGTGGTCCATCAGTAACAATGTCGCACAACGCATAGTCTTCTCCTATGATGTGATCTCTCATCCTGTTCTTCCACAAAGAGTAGTACTGGCCGTTGAAGAGTGGTGGCCTGGTAGTGGATTGCACTTCCCAGTTTTCAGGTGGTGCACTCATCTTGATCTTCTCGTAAGGTGTCGGGCTCTTCAAGGATAACCTGCTCTGATACCAATTGATGTTTTAACTTCAATACCACACAATTGGGGGGGGGGGGGGGTGATTTGTGTGGTGTCCAATTTTTCGCTTAAACTGAATATGGAAGGACATGGTTCTTCTATGTGTTCCTACTACTACTGTTGCGGAATAATAAGTACATAAATTAACGAACACAAGGATTTTTACGTGGAAAACACCCGGCTCAAAAGGTGAATTAATCACAACCTACAACCCAACAGGATTTTCTCCNGGTTCTTCTAAGTGTTCCTTAACCTACTACTGTTGAAATAGTAAATGCCGAAAGTAAAGAACACAAGTATTTTACGTGAAAAATACCTGACTTAAAAGGTGAAAAAATTACGACCTACTTCTCAATAGGATTTTCCCAAACTCTCCACTAAATTACTGAGCCAAAAACTGCATTTACTGAACACTTTTGTAATTGTAGGATTAACACTAATCCCGTTGTGGCAACCAGCATCTAACTGTTGCGACAATTTCAAGTTAACTCTAACTTGAATACTCTGAGTACCTATTACAATTAACTCTAGATAAATCTGAAAGGTACAATATGAAAACACCTACTACAATTGAACTGGAACAAAAGACAGACACTTGAAACTGGTTCTTCTATCTGGTTCATGTAGCTTCAGGTTTGCATGCTTGAATCACACACGAATCGCCTGCAAAATGCCTTGCTATTTTTCTCTCAATTCACGTTTAACTTCAGCTTTTGTGCGTACCTGTAGAATGAGAACTTCATGCAATATATAGAGTTAGTAGATGAAGAAATAACTAGAGTGCTAATGCTACTCTTCCTTGGTGGAAGAGTTCTTGTTGATCTCAACTTCTAACTCCTCCCTTATCTTGGATAGTGTTCTCTTTAAGTAAGGAGTCCTTCTCCTTATCAATTATGCAACATTTTCGATCAGGAGATATCAATTATACCAAGTTAAGCTTATCTCCTTTACGTGCATCCCACATGCTCGAATCTGCCTGTGTCTATTCACCCAAGGGATGGACCTGGTTCCTACCTGAGCTTCCTTTGTCAATCTTCAAAACAAACCTTCACTTGGGTCAACACACTCTACTACATTGTTCCTATTTTATGTCTTCAATAAAATTAGGTCAGTTTTTAGTAGCTTATTTAAATTTAAAAAAAAATAGGTTTAATTAAGTTGTTTAATTTCAATTTTCAAAACACAGTTTGTGCACTAAAAAGGCTTTTGGCATAATTATGTAGTGTTTTGTTCCGTTTGTTTTCTTTTACCCACTGTAGAATTGAGTTCTGCCTCCTCATGTATGCTTTCTGACACTTACATGTGACAAAAACAAGCTCATGTTTCTATCAGACAACACAATTCCACCTTCTCTTCAATTGTGCGAAAGGACTATTTCCTAATCCCGAATATGATGTGTTTGGTCTTACAACATTGCATTATCTGAATTCAAAATGAAAATGATTGGAAACAGAATGGTTGTATAAAATTATTGTTATTTTCCTCCCCTTTTTCCCTTTTAATTCTTCTTAAGCATTTCATCCCAAATGGAATGTCTACTTTCTCCCTTTTTTTTGGGTCATGTATGTGCATTCGTAAATCTCTATGATATTATCTTGTTGTTACAACTTGTTGTTCACGTCCTTTCATTTATTTATTTGGTTCTTAGATTGTTGTTATTATCTTTCTGACCTTTATTATTAGTATTGTTTGTTTTTACTGTTTCTTTTCATCTTTCTTGAGCCGAATTTTTTTTGTTATTGTTGTTGTATGAGTTTGTAGATCATTATATGCTCATGTGGCCATCTTATCAAGTACTCAACAATAGTCGTGCATTTTCCACTGAGTTGTCTATTATCTTTTGTCTGAAATTTAAAAAGAGATGAATTCAGGATTTAAATGAATTTTGCCTCTTGCTCTTTGCGAATCCAGATACTTATATAGGCATAGTTACAAAGATATGGGACAAAAAATGAATCACTTAGTAATATTTACATTTGACAGTAACTATACTCGAGGAACTAAAAAACTCCAAAGTCATAACTTTGGCTGCTATATGATGCCTATGTACAAAAATTTACTCCCTTTGTTCTTACTTGACACGTTTTAACTTTTCATGTCTTTTAAGAAATAATAAATGAAGTGTAAAATTTACCATGATACCCATATTAATTGATATATATTTTATTGGATTTGAGAAAATGATTTAAAATGAGTAATAAATAATGTGGGTATAACATGAAAAAATTTGTATTCTCTTGATATGCGTAAAGTGACAAGTAAAAAAGAAAAAAAATATTTTTAGTATATATGCAAAGTAAAAGTGAACGGAGGGAGTAATAATTTAGCTAGCGTTTGGCCATAGATTTTCAAATTTGTTTTGAAAAATCTATTTTGGGTGAAGTTTGGCTTGGAGATGAAAATGTGTTTGGACATACGTAATCAAAATATATTTCCCAAATTATTTTGGAAAAACATGTGTATTATGAGAGATTTGACCCAAAACCAACTATTGAGCAAGTTTTGGGATTTGGGATTTGGGACTTGAGATTTTGTCAAAATATAAGCAAAATTTATAGCCAAACATGTGTTTGCCAAATAAAACTCAAGTTTATTTTGACAATATCTATGGCCAAACGGGTCATCAAGTACAATTTCACAGGTCATATTGTATGGAGCTATCTTAGCAATAAATTGATGACCCAAAATCCAGCTCTAAGTCTGCATGATTTTCAGGTCAATTATTTTTCAACTATTGATTTGGCCCCATTCATTCAGTTTCATATGACTTCAAGATTAGTCTTCCTCTCTTTGTCGGTGGTTTGTAAACAGTTTTAATTATATGGTATAAATTTCTCCAAATTAATTAATTCGTACCCTATTTTCAAATTCCCGGATCTCTTCAATAATTTTATCATATTACTATTAGTAGGAAAAAAAGATTGACTGAGGATTCCTTCAAACATGCAAACTGGAAAATAGTTAATCTTTGACAGTTAGCTAAATCAGTCTCAAAGGTGAAAATAGAACAATTAAGGATAATGTAGTAGTGCACGTGACCCAATGTGCCACAATAGACCTTTTTTTTGTGTGTGTTTTTAACAGACCAAAACATGTCAAAAAATAATACTCCCAAGTCCTAATAACAAATGGACAGATCAAACCCTAGTAGTATTTCGTCGCTTTCTACGCCCTCCGTTCCGGACCAACCACCGGCGATTTCCGATAAGTCTTTTTTTGGAGAGCGAAAAAAGAAAAGAAAATGAATCAAAGCAATGGACTTACTAATTTCAGAATACATCACATCTCTAGGGTTAACCATGTCTATCGCCCTTCTTGTGGCTTTTAGGGCTGGACATGCCGGAAATATAAATTCCATTAATACGGGGAATAAGCTCAATCAATTGACTATAGATACGCTAAAAGAAAGAATCATATCCAAAGTAGAAATGCTTGTACGAGTTTATAAAGAAACTACTCCATGATTTTTTTGAATTTATTCACACGTATTAATAAATCTATTTTTTAACATTACTCTATCCGGTTCACAATAAATGACCAATTTGCTTTTAGCACGCCCATTAAGAAAATACTAAATTCTATACAAAAATACCTACTATGACTAAACTATCCCTAATAAAACATTTAATGCAAGGAGTAAGAATTTTTTTAGGGATATGTATATATGAGTTATTTTGTAAAAACAAATTGAATTCTTTCTTGATTACATTACTGGACACTTATTTTGAACCAAAATGAAAAAGAAAACTTGTCACTTATTTTGAACCGGAGGGAGTAATTAACAATAAAATTAATCATATTTGTTCATTAAAAATACAACAAATGCTTCTAGCTTCTTTACTTCAAGGACAACTTTAAAAAAAAAAAAGTTAATTCCTTCTTTATATTTGAAAAAATTAAATATAGTGGACCACAACAGAAAAAGGCCAAAGAATCAATTAATATTGACCGGAAGGAGTACCTTTTCTTCTTTGAATTATAAGGAAAAAAAAACAAATATAAATTATTCCAAGGTTTTCAATTTTAATTAAGGATAGCTTCAGCTAATCTGCCTCTGATAGTAGACAATATTAAAGAAGCTTACGAGCCTCCCCCGAAAATTTAAAGCATAATAACAGTTTTAATAGTACTTAAATGAAAATAAAGGATAATAAACAACAAAGTGACACCGTGAAGACAATGAGAATATCAAGATCTATAATTATTTGGCTCTAGTTTTTTTTTTAATAAAATAATTAATTAAGCAGTGGAGATAATTTTAACATTAAGAGAGAGGATGATAATTAAACACTTCGTGCGCAGGATATCCTTTAGTCTTTTTTAATATCGAATTTTGAGACAATTAGTTTAGAACAAGAATAAAATATCAGATTAGTTTCTTGTACACTGCCTAATATTTTGTCAGAAAGAATAAACTAACACTTTAAAAAAGAACACAAATTTCTAGCTTATGCTCACCAGTCACCAATAACAGATCCAAACTTTATAAAGCCAACATAATAAATTTGCTTCTGGGTCCTGTCTGCTACTAGAAAATACTGACCCCATCACGTGCCATCTTCTTTACTACTTTCTTCAGTTCGGAATAAGTGATTTTCTGGCTTTTTTTGATGATCCAAAATAAATAATTTTTTTAAATTTTAAGAATGAATTAATTATTTTTCTCCTACATTGTTCTTGGAGTAATAGTATTGAAGTACGTGTTAGGAGTATTTATGCGATATAGTAAAAATTAATATGGTCAATTTCATTACTAATTAATGCTAAAAGATGAATTTCTTAATTTGCGTGAAAACGAATAAAAAATTACTTATTTTGGACCGGAAGGAGTACTGTACTACTACATGGACAACAAAACTTACTTTTAGAAAAATAAACCGAAAAAAAGTTTTAAATTTTCTCTTCTGGATAGTTGAATACTCATAGTAAAATGAGACTTGATAGTTGATACATATATTCAAAATATACCTTTAGGGGTCGTTTGGTACGAGGGATAAGATGGGGATAAGGTGGGATATGATTAAATTTATATTACGTTTGATTGGCTGTATAAATTTATCCTGGGATAAATTTTTACCTTCAACTAAGCAAGGTATAAATTTAATCTCAGACTTAATCCAGGATATCCCATCTTATCTCACTTTATCATATCAAATGTCGGATTATTTTATCCCATCTCTCATGTGGTATAAATTAGTCCTTGGATTATAATTCCAGAATAATTTAGTCCGCGTACCAAACGATCCCTTAACAATTGCAATTTGTTTTACGTTTGTGTTCCGTTAACATTTGGGTCCATGAAAGAATCGCGTATTTTATATATTTCGGGTCTATTTACTTACTTCTGAAGGGCATTTAAACGTTCATTTTTTAAATTTTGGTGGGAAATAAAAATTCCTCTTCTATTCAATATCTCTATGGGATAAAAAGGGAGTTAACAAAAGCTCTTATTTATTAACAATGAATAATAATGTAAGTACTTTTTTTTTCTTCAAAAACTAAATAACTACCATTATCTTATCTCAAATATATCCCTTCTACTAACGAATTTTCATCGTGAAAAAGATTATTTGATTTGATTAATATGGTGTAAAGCCATGTAAGGATCAGTTTGGACTTTTTAAATTGTTAAGAAGCATTAAGATTTTTTAATTATTTAGGGGCATGCTTCAAATGATTGTAAAAAGTATATAAACCAATTCGATAGTTTAAGAGTAAATTTGAATCTTTTGTTTATCTATGCGGCTTCGCGGTGGAAGTGTCAAAGCCAAGCATGGACATCCGTTAGTGGGAGGGCGCTTTCGTAGACCAAAAGGTTAACGGGGGACAAATATAAAAACAAATCGGATATAAACTTCTAAAGGTATATTTGAACTTTTTTAGAAAACAAAACAAAATAAAGAACAGATATACTCCCGTTTTTATTTAAAATAATGAATACAAGCCATACCTCTTTCGGATACGCATTTATCAGTTAGTTATATTTAAGTGATATATTTTCACTGTATACGGTCGATATCGGGGATTCCAATATCGAAGCTTCTGTGGCGTTTCGAGCCGACCTCGAGAGGCTTGAAGTAGAGTCTGAAGTTCAACCTCAATAAAACGTACCTCGAGAGAGTATATCGAAGGCCCTTCACGGCTTACCTCAAAGCTGTGTAAAATCGATGATCGTCATGGAAAGACGAAAAATTCCCAAGGACACGTGGTTAGAGCTGATAAGATCATCAAGAGATAGTACAAGTCCGTACTAAGCCGTTATACAACTGTACCAATAGCATTCTTTGTCATAATTAGAAATGTAGTATATTAGGGTTTTCCCCCCTATATAAAGAGGACCCCAATCATTTTGTAAGGGAGGATCAATACAGTTTACTGCAATAGAACTTTCTACTCAGTTTTTCTCGGTTAACGTGCTCAACATTATTTCTCAGCTTTATTGTTCTTCATTTATTGTTCTTCAGTTACTGCTAAAGGCCGACCTCGAGACCCCCGAGGTTACTGAACTCGAGGCCCCCAGTTCTGTGACAACATTGGTTTGGCTATCACATTCTCCTTACTTACACTTATCATTTCTTGATTATTAACTAGTATTATAATAAATCACATATTTTTAGAACCACAAATCAAATATAATTGTTAATACCATTTTCGAGGTAAATAGTTTGGCGCCCACCGTGGGGCTAAAAATAATAGTGATTGTTTTGGTGCTAGTTTTCTAATAACACAAGTTATTCTTCACACTTTTTCTTGTCCAAGATTCTTTGATTTCAGGTCAAAAATATGTCTAACTCAGCAAATGCACATGAAAACGACGGTATTGAGTTCCATGGAGAGAACAGTGCAACAACCTCAGTCGTCGGTGTGCCACCGCAAAACCCTGGGGTAGCACCAACTCCTATCCCATACGACGTTGGTTCTCATATTGTTGTGCACGTCGATTTGGGCATTGACATTGAAGGGAGCATACGTGGAGGGGTCCAACCCAACGCACAAAGAACACAAGCTCGAGATGAAGTTAGCCTACAAGTCATTTTTGAAATGTTACAAGCATAGCAAGTGGCTATTGCTCAGCTACAGAGTCAGAAGAAGACTCCGAGCACGGCAGGACCGGAAACAACCCCCCGAGTTGAGCCAACACCAGAAAGATCGAGCAATAATGGGTCAGGAAAAGACCCCACTATCATGAGAATGCTCGAGGAGCTCACTAAGAGAATCGAGTCAGGAGAAAAGAAGATAGAGGGAAATGATAAAAAAGTAAAACCTACAACTCGAGGGTCGACCAGATCCCGGGCGCACCTCCGATTTTGAAGGGAGTAGATTTGAAGAAGTTCGTGCAGAAACCATTTCCATCAAGTGTGGCTCTGAAGCCCATTCCGAAGAAGTTCAGGATGCCCAATATCCCAAAGTACAATGGGACCACAGATCCCAACGAACATATCACCACATACACTTGTGGTATAAAAGGAAATGACTTAAAGGACGACGATATAGAGTCTGTCTTGTTGAAGAAATTTGGAGAAACACTGTCCAAGGGGGCCATGATGTGGTATCATAACCTCCCCCCGAACTCAATAGATTCGTTTTCCATGTTGACAGACTCTTTCGTGAAGTCACATGATGGTGCCATTAAGGTCGCTACAAGGAAGTCCGATGTCTTCAAAATTAAACAAAGGGAAAACGAGATGCTAAGGGAGTTCGTATCTCGCTTTCAGATGGAGCGTATGGAATTACCACCAGTCTCCGATGACTGGGTCGTGCAAGCCTTCACTCAGGTCTTGAATGAACGAAGCTCGATAGCTTTGAAGCAGTTGAAGCAAAATTGATCGAGTATCCCGCTGTAACTTGGGCGGATGTGCATAACAGGTACCAATCGAAAATCAGGGTCGAGGACGACCAACTGGGAGCCCCGTCGGGCTCAATAAATCCAAGCAGGCTATTAGCAAAGGAATCAAGGAATGCAGAAAGAGATCCGAGACCGAACAAGGAAATATACCAACCATATTGTCACGACCCAAATTCCCAACCTAAGAGATCGTGATGGCGCCTAACACCACAGTTGCTATGAAAGCCAATGTTAGAATTCGAGTAGCTAATTTCCTTTGATTATTTTTTAAGCATCAATCAATAAATTTAAAGTAAACTTAATTTAAATGATTTCAAAATATAAAATAATAAATAATTGAATAAAAACGAACCACGAACTGATTATTTAACAACTATAAGACAACCCCATGGTCTGGTGTCACAATCCACGAACTTCTAAGGAATACTACAAATAATGGATGAAATAAATAGTGTAAATGTTCTGAATAATATAAAATAGTGTATGTAAAATAGGAGAAGACTCTCGGAATCTGCGAACGCCGGCAGATGTACCTCGTGTCTCCAAATGAATCGGTGGTCGTCCTGAGGTTCTCTACTGCTGACTAGTACCTGAATCTGTGCAAAAGAGCACAGAGTGTAGTATCAGTACAACCGACCTCATGTATTGAGTAAGTGCCGAGCCTAACCTCGGCGAAGTAGTGACGAGGCTAAGGCGAGGCTTTTAACAATAAACCCGTGATATTAACATATATACGATAACACCATAAAACAGTTCTACACGAACAAGAAAATATATCTGAGACAATAATTGTAAAACAGGAAGGAAATCTAAACTCATCAATTCAAATACTGCAACAATAATAAAATAACACAACCGCCTCTTTCAGGCCTCAGCTATAACCAAATCCTCAAAATTTCCAAGTTTTTCAAGCTTTATCTTTGAATAAAAGTAGCACCAAAATATGAAAATAGTAATATAAAATAGAAAGTTTCAAATCTTTGTCTTCCTAAAAACAAAACAGTAAAAATAGTCATTTAGCTTTTCAAAACTTTGATTCATTTTTTCTTAAAAATAAATCAGTAAAATATAAATGTAAATATCCTCCCTTATCACTGTCATATATTTATATTTTCACTGTCCACCTTTATCGCAGTCATATATATTTATTTCTTCTGTCCACCCTTATCGCAATCATATATTTTTTTTCTCCTGTCCACCCTTATCATAGTCATATATATTTATTTCTCCTGTCCACTCTTATCACAGTCATATATATTTATTTCTCATGTCCACCCTTATCACAGTCATATATATTTATTTATTTATTTCAACTTTTACGATTCAGGCCAAGCCTCTCACAATACTATTATTTCCACAATTTCAACAGAAGATCATATAGCTCGTAAGCTTTAACCAATAACATTTCACAATAAAACCAACCAGAATATAAGTAAACACCGTAACGCTGTCAATCTAGCTCAGTCTTTATATACTATGATAAACTCAAGAGAACAACCAACATCTTTAACACACTTACAACAACAATTGGAAATAACTCAATGAAACCCAATAAACACGCGAACCTCAACAATTATAAATAATAAACTGCATTTTTTTTCTCATGACTTCATCATTAACCTAACCATGAAACCAACAGGAATATCAAAATATATGCATTTATTTCATAAAAACAGTGCCAACCTCTCAACCATGTTTATATCATAAGGAAACCAACTCAAACAACCAATACTCTTGTCAAATAGTCACAACAATAACTAACAACAATTCAACAAGGCCAATTAGTCAAAGAAACAATAATGAACATGTAACAGTTAAAACAATGATCGAATAAGTGGGGAACGGGAAATGGGATCATGTATAACAACAATTTGGGTGGTGCATAGATACTCGTCACCGCACCTATACACCACGCTCATGCATTTCATATATCAAACAAGTGGGGAGTCTTATTCCCTCAAGCCAAAGTTAGACCAAACACTTACCTCAATTTCGCAAGCCACTCACTGCTCAATTATTGCTTTTCCTTTTGAATTCACCTCTAAATTGCTCGAATCTAATCACAATTAACTTAATATCATTAACTAATGCTAAAGGAACTAACTTTATTGAAAAATATAATTTTCCTAAGTTTTCTAAAAAAAAAGTGAAAACCCGACCCCGGGCCCGCTTGGTCAAAACTCGGGGTTCGAACCAAATTATGTTTACCCATTCACCCACGAACACAAATATACAATTAATTTCGAAATCCTACCTCAATTCGAGGTAAAGATTCGATTTTTATAAAATTCCCTAATTCTACCCAAACCCTCAATTTTTACCATGAAAATTCTTAGTTTTTGATTCAAAAGTGATGAAAAACAATGGGTAATTGAAGGAGTAAAGTTTAGAATTTATTACCTATGACTTGTGGATGATATTTGGTGAAGAAATTTGTTCCTAGGGCTGTGGGGTTCGAAACTTTGAAGAAGGAGAAGTCTACTCGCTTTGTATTTATTTTTCTGCCGGCTATTCTGCCTCGTTTCTCCTGCCAAACGATCCCTAAACTCGATTGTTTTGTGTCCAATGGATTCCTTGTGAAATTCTAGTCAAGTTAGACTTTTAAATCACTCAATTTGGCCTTATAATGAAGGAGATATGTAGGTTTTAATATTTGCAATTAGTGCAGATTTTTAATACACCGTCATGAAAAATTTCGTAATTCGGCCTCACAGCGACATAACTCAGTCTTAAATTTGTTAAATGCCTACAGAGAAAAAGGTTTGATTAGACAAAAGAAGAAAACTTGAAGTTAGAAAAATTGCAATATTATTAAAAACTTACAATCGAACAAAGCCTTCGAGTCTCCTCGAAGGTCGAGACTGCATCTGCTGGTTCGGCCTCATCGATCCTAGTAGAACAACCATGGAAGGGGTCGTTTTCTCTCGGGACTCCGCCTAACTCGGGCGTCTTTCGGTTTCGATCATCCCTTATGGTATCTTCTGAGAGAGATGGAAAAGATGAGGAGTGACCCGCTGCCACAGCCTTAAGGAGATCATTTGAGGCGCTCTGTTCGGGTAAAGGAGCTTCGAAGCTCGCCCCCTCTGCAGTATTTCCCGAAGTATGGAAAATAATCACTACCTCGGGTGACACGAGACCCCCATCCTCTGTTCCTTGTGAAGGTCCTGTTACGAGGTCAGGGGTCTCGGTTCTAACAGATTTAGTAGCCGCTGAAGGTTTTCTGGTTCGAGCTATCAACATCGAACCCTCCACCTTGTCGACGAAGTAAGTAAAATTCCTCAGCGGCCGCGTTCTTCTTGCGCCCACGAGCTGATTTCGCTTCGCTTTGGGTGCCCTCGCTCCTCGAGGACCTTTTTCTTTTGTTATCCTTTTTTTTTTCTGGAGCCGAGGATCCCTTTTCCTCCCCAAGTGGGGGCGGCCTCATCTCGAAAAACTCTCCAATACCTGCAATAGAGAAGTTAGGTCTTGCGAAGAAAGTTTTTTTATTTATTTAAAAAAAGAAGTATTATAGCATATACCATGGTGCTTCGCCTCCCACTTTCCCCTTGACAAGTCCAGCCACTTGCGTTTGTCATATGTCGAAGTAGCTGCTAGTTTGCGAGCCCAGTCCTCGAGGTCGAGACCACATCAGGCATCCACGAGACCTCTGAGAGAAAGGAAAGGGAACAATGACTCGAAGTGTAGTAAAATTAATGAAAAGAAGATAAAGCACCACATTTTACTTACGTGTGAAGTTCCATTTCTCGGGGAACGGCAGGAACTCCGAGGAAATAATGTCGATGGTCCTCACTCAGATGAACAGGCTCATCCAGCCTCAATCCCTACTCTCGTCGTTGCTAGCAAAGAAGGATTTGGTGGACCGGCATTGGAGCTTAATTAGACCTCGGAAATGCTGAGGCCGATACAATCGAATGAGGTGGCTTAGAGTGAATTCAATCCCGACCTTTTCAACAAAAAACCTCACCATCAACACGATCCGCCAGAAGGACGGATGGATCTGGGCCAGGGTAACTTGGTACCTTTGGCAGAACTCGAGCACGAGTGGGTCGAGGGGACCTAATGTAAAAGGATATGTATACACGGTCAGAAACCCCTCTACGTAGGTCGTAATATCCTCTTCACGAGAGGGTATTTGCAGAACGACCTCCTCCCCCCTTCTGCACTCTCTCTTCACAGCTGCGAGGTGTCTCTCCTCGATTGATCTTATATACCTCGAGGCGTTTTCTCGAGCCCCAGGGACATCGGGGGGTTTCTCTATTGTAAAGTCCTTCTTCAAGGAAAAGTTGTTCGGAATAATATCATTGAGCGCCGACGGTTTGCCACCGGCCGGACGGGAAGTACAAGTAGAGGTCCCTTCTTTCTAAGGGTAGGATTTGGAGGTTCCTTCTTTCTGAGGAACTGATTTGGATATTTTAGCCATGATTTATTTAGAATAAGAAGGAAGAGATGAAAACACTGACGCAACTTAGAATTGATGCGGCGGAAGAATTGGTGGTGAAATATAGGTTTATAGAGGAAGACGGTTGCTGCAGAATGATAAAGTTCTTAATGAGGGGGGGGGGAGCAAGTATATATAAGAGAAAAACGACGATTGTTCATTGATGTTAATGGCCGACCGGCTCTGACGAGCAATTATGGCTTTTAGGGAAGAAACCAACGGGGCACTTCGGTCACTTCAACGTTTGCGTCATAGGAATGATGTCGTCACACAAGGTTTCGAAGGGTTGAGAATTCAAATCGTTTCTTATCATTTCATTCTAAGAAACACGGAGACTATATGTATATGGTCGATATCGGGGATCACGATATCGAAGCCACTATGGCGTTCCGAGCCCGAGCTCGAGAGGCTCGAAGTAGAGTCTGAAGTTCGACCTCAATAAGGCGTACCTCGAGAGAGTATATCGAAGGCCCTTCACGACCTACCTCGAAGCTGTATAAAATCGATGATCGTCATGGAAAGGCGGAAAATTCCCAAGGACGCGTGGTTAGAGCTGATAGTATCTGCAAGAGATAGTACAAGTTCGTACTAGGCTGTTATACAGTTATACCAATAACATTCTTTGTCATAATTAGAAATGTACTACTATTTTCCCTCCTATATAAAGGGGACCCCAATCATTTTGTAAGGGAGGATCAATACAATTTACTGCAATAGAACATTCTACTCAGCTTTTCTCGTTTAACGTGCTCAACATTATTTCTCAGCTTTATTGTTCTTCATTTACTGCTAAAGGCCAACCTTGAGACCCCCGAGGTTACTGAACTCGAGGCCCCCAGTTCTGTGACAACATTGGTTTAGCTATCACGTTCTCCTTACTTACACTTATCATTTCTTGATTATTAACTAGTATGAGAATAAATTACATATTTTTAGAATCACAAATCAAATATAATTATTAATATCATTTTCGAGGTAAACATTCACTTTAATTTTTACAGCGAAAGTTAAATAATGGTATAAACACTAAATGCATGCAACTATTTACCCTCTTAAGACTGACTGAGTCACATTTCATCAGCAATAAATGGGTTTTAATCTGACGTACTGTTAGGCCAACCAACTTCTTGGATTGAAAAAAAGAAGAAGGAAAAAGTACATTGAAATAAAATCTGAAGGGAGAAATAAAAATAAAAATAAATAAATTGAGGAGAAAAGAAGAGCAATATGGCAATCCATTTATATACCTCTATATATAACATCTCATTCTCCCCCCTTCCATGTACTAGAATAGAAAGAAACACTCTTGTATATACACACATACAAACATATACATAGAGAGAGAGAAAAGGAGAATCATAGTGCTGCATTTCTAGAAAGAGAGGCTAAATGGATCTTACCGGAGTAACATTCTTGGTCACTCTGATGATGCTGACCGCCGTCACTATTCCGGCAAATGGCTGCTCGCCGGCAGACCAAGCAGCATTAATGGACTTCAAAGCAGCACTTAAAGAGCCATATTTGGGCATTTTCAACACATGGACGGGCACCAACTGTTGCCAGGGTTGGAACGGTGTTAGCTGTGACCCGAATACTCAACGGGTCGCCGACATTGTTCTTCGGGGCGAATCTGAAGACCCGATTTACGAGAAAGCCGGCCGGTCTGGTTACATGACCGGTTCACTCTCCCCTTCCCTCTGCAAACTCGACCACCTTACTACCCTCATCGTCGCCGACTGGAAAGACATCTCCGGTGAAATTCCGGCTTGTCTCACTTCGTTAAAAAATCTCCGTATCGTTGATCTCATCGGAAACAAAATCACCGGCCAAATCCCGGCGAATATCGGTCAGCTAAGTAAACTCGCCATCCTTAACCTCGCCGATAACCAAATATCCGGTTCAATCCCAGGCTCAATTGTCAATCTCGGAAAATTAATGCACCTTGAGCTCAGCAACAATCAAATCTCCGGCGAAATTCCGGCCGATATCGGAAAACTCAACATGATGAGCAGAGCACTACTCAACAAGAACAAACTCACCGGTTCAATCCCGAACTCAATCTCCAAACTCTACCGGTTAGCTGATCTCGATTTATCAATGAACCAATTCACCGGTTCAATTCCAGCTCAGCTCGGTGCAATGCCTGTTCTCTCAACCCTAAACCTAGACTCCAACCTACTCTCCGGTTCAATTCCCAATAATCTACTCAGTAGCCCCGGTTTAAACATCCTTAACCTAAGTAGAAACTCATTAGAAGGATTATTACCCGATGTTTTTGGTTCAAAAACATATTTTACACATCTCGATTTATCGTACAACAATCTTAGGGGTTCAATTCCTAAATCGTTGGCTTCAGCTAAGTACATTGGTCATTTGGATTTGAGCTACAATCACCTTTGCGGCCCGATTCCAAACGGGTCTCCATTCGATCATCTAGAAGCTTCTTCATTCTCTAACAACGATTGTTTATGTGGATCGCCATTACGTACTTGTTAATTTCTTTGTTGAGGGTTTATGGTTTGTAATTAATCGTATTATCGGTTGATTACACATAATTGTATCATGTTGTAATGGTAAAATCTTTCTTCTTAGTGTGCTTAGCTTAATTACCGAAAGTGTAAACTCATAAATTATTGCTAAGCAATGGTTATGAGCTCGCATCATGCATGCACGTGAAGATGTGAAAAATATCGAAGAAAATTGTATGGTTTTATTATTTGTAAATCTCCCGAACTTTTGTTTCCTCAATAATTTCCTATCGATTTACCCTGCATGATTTTTTTCTAGTATTATTTAAAGTGAGCGTTCGAGTTCTTTTTTTCGTTTTATATAAATTTTTTTGCTTTTTCCTCTTTTAGCCAAATAGTTGTGCAAAATTGATGCAAGAAAGTTAGAAATTAATTTTAAAGAACGATATGACATTATATGTGACTTGCAAAATTTTGCACTTTATAGATAACCTTCTTTTCATACAATTAAACTCAAAAAGTTAAGTTTCATTATACTTTTTTTTTTCGGGGGGG
>MDKH01201931.1:0-34090 GCA_005239495.1 Nicotiana undulata
TATATATATATATATATTATTTTCAAAGTGAAAAATAATTTTTTTTAATCAAACATATAAATTCACAACACTAACAGTGGAAAAGAAAAATATCATGATACTAAAAAGGTATTTTAAAAAACTGAAAGAGATAATGTTGATATTAACAACAACATATCCAGTAAAATTCCATTAGTGGGGTCTGGGGAGAGTGGGGTGTACACAGACCTTACTCCTACCCCGAAAAGGGTAGAGAGGTTTCCAGGAGACTCTCGGCTCAACAGGAGAGACAATAATATCAGTAAGGAGACAAGAGGAAAGGCATGTAACAACAAAAGATGCCAGAAAGAAATAACATCAACAAATGAGGGAAAGGACAATAGAACAAAACTATGCAAAACAACAATGTGAACACAAAATAGACCGCTAACACACCTAAACAAAACTCTATTAGACGAACTGGTACAAAGAGGGAAGAACTCTCGATTACTCCCTAGCCTACCACCCTAATGCTCGACCTCCACATGTTCCTATCAAGAGTCATGTCCTCGAAAATCTGAAGTCGCGCCATGTCCTGCCTGATCACCTCGTCCAATACTTCTTAGGCCGCCCTCTGCCTCTTCTCGTACCTGCCAAAGTCAACCACTCACACCTCCTAACCGGTGCATCTAGGCTTCTCCTATGCACATGTCCGAACCATCTAAGATGCGCTTCCCGCATCTTGTCGTCCACGGGAGCCACGCCCACCTTCTCCCGAATATCGTCATTCCGAATCTTATTCAGCCTACTGTGCCTACACATCCATCTCAACATCCTCATTTCTGCTACTTTCATCTTCTGGATATGTGAATTCTTGACTGGCCAACACTCAGCTCCATACAACATGGCCGGTCTAACTACCGCTCTATAGAACTTGCCTTTGAGTTTCGGCAGCACCTTCTTGTCATACAGGACTCCAGACGTTAACCTCCATTTCATCCACCCTACCCCAAAACGGTGTGTAACATCCCTGATAATCTCCCCATCTTGTTGATAATGTAAATGTTAAAATAAATACTTTTAAAAATCAAGTAAGAACTGAGAGTGAGAATGAAAAAATTTCAAAGTAAAGGGAGAGTTTTTTAAAAGCAAAATTCAGGGGTGTAAATATTGCTGCTGGCGGAGTGTGTTCAAGAGAAGATGACAGTGAATTCCCCGGTATGTTGCCTGTAACAAAGATTTGGTACGTAATAAGTAATTAAAAGGCAGATTGGTGCACTAAACTCCTACTATATGCGAAGTTCACTGAAAGGTCGGTTCACAAAAGGTCTATCATACGCAACCTTACCTAGCACTTATGTATATGGTCAGAACGGGTATGCCCTTCTTATGACCAATCGAGGTTGGATCATCATAGGACAAGGTTCGGCCTCGTGTTATATCGAGTCAAAGTGCGGAGTTAGATTGTTGAGCTCGTAATCTAGAGACCGATCAAGGTCAAGATCGAGACCAAGTAAAATAGGGATCGAGCAAGACCGATGGGAGTTTACCTAGTCAAGTAACGGTAAACCAAAATATTCGTCATCGATCAAGGATCGCGGCGAAAATCTCGGCATGTATCAAGATGAGGCCGATTAATTATCCATTCATGAGATTTCCTACTATATTTAGAGTTATAACATATATAGGACTCCCCTACTATATAAAAGGGGATTTGATCATTTGTAAAATGACCATATTCACATGATACAAAGCAATATAGTACTCGTTTCTTAAATCTCTCAATACTTTGTTACTTTGTTCATATTTCAATAGAATATTCATTTGGTTTGAGGGTGATCTAGCTCGAGGGCCAAAGCTATACATCTTATTTGGTTTGCTTTATTTTCTATTTATAGTCAATTTCAATATCAATTTGCGTATTTTCTCAGTTTATGCCAAGTAAAATCACGTGTCCTTAAAATCACGTATAAACCCAATTGTTATCCATTTTTTTAAGGGTAAACAACTTCTTCAAAAGGCTAGTCCCACGGCTCTAGGGTTGTGCACGGATTGGATCGGATTTAGCACATTTCGGATTCGGATTTCGGATTCTAGAACATGCAATCCGATCCGAATTATATCGGATCAGATTCGGATTTTAAAGTTTGGATCGGATCGGATTTCGGATCGTAAATGCCTCGATATTGCAAACTAATATGTATATTTTCTTTGTAAAAGAGGCAATGCATTAAGAAAAATTCATGTTTATACAATTATGAGAGTACTATGGTGCCAATATAGCTAACTCTAGCAATTGTAAAGGTAATAACTTGGAGGAAGATGTAAAGAAAGTACTGACTATCTGAAATTAAAGTGTAGTATTTATACATTGCCTAATAATTTCGGATCGGATTAAAATATACCAATCCGAATCCGATCCGAAATCCGAAATTTTTGTAAACACAATCCGAAATCCGGTCCAATCCGAAATCCGAAATCCGAAATTGAATAGATCGGTTCGGATTTCGGATATCCGATCCAAATGAACAGCCCTACACAACTCGAATCCGTTCCTGATCACATGACAGTAACTTTACCAGTTACGTCAAAACTCCCCTCCTATATAATAAGTAATTACAGTGGCGTATTCATAATTCAAACGTTGTGGTTCTTACTTGTTTTTTGCGCACACATATACATAAGTTGACAGAAATGGATGCACCAACATAAAGATTCATTATTTATAGTAGTACTGTAATATAACTGCTAGAATTTGGCAGTACTAGAAAACAACAAAATTTTAACCAACATATCGGTCGGAAATTGGTCGGAAATCGGTCGGAAACGTTGAATTTTCAACATTGGAAATCTATCCATATCTCAACAGAATTCTATTGTTTAAATAAAATGGTCTATCCAAAATCCTAGTTCATAATTGCTCAAGCAACTCTAAACATCTCTAAGCATTATAAAATGATCTCTAAGGTCGATTGCCATGTTTTTTCATGAATGTCCGCATCGTAGCTATTATTTCATGTCAGTTAATCTATTGTTGCGTCAAATTATTAATTTGTTTTCGCGTAGTTTTCATTTCTTCTCTTGAAGTAGAAGCACCAGAGGATAATGCAGTTGGACGACTGGAGGATGATTGTATTCTAGAAGTTATTAATTTGTTTTCGCGTTCTTCTTATGAAGTAGAAGCACCAGGGAATAATGCAGCTGGACGACGGGAGGATGATTGTATTCTAGAAGTTATTAATTTGTTTTCGCGTTCTTCTTATGAAGTAGAAGCACCAGGGAATAATGCAGCTGGACGACGGGAGGATGATTGTATTCTAGAAGTTATTAATTTGTTTTCGCGTTCTTCTTATGAAGTAGAAGCACCAGAGAATAATGCAGCTGGACGACTGGAGATTTAATTTCGTAAACTCTATATTTATTTATTTATTTTCATGAGATACGAAGAAAAAGAAAGTAAAATGAGTAAGAGAAGAAACGCACAAACTTGCAAACTAATGCTAAAACGGATATTTCTGTACAACTCTATACCTTTATTTACTCCAGCAACCACCTCTGTCCATATTGAAGTTATATCTTCGATAAATGGTTGGGTTGAATCGGGCCGAGTTTGAATTTTGAAAATGATTGTCTTCCTGTTATTGGGTAAATTTCATACATCTTTACACCAAAATTATATCATTATTTTTCTCACACAAAAATTATAAAATTTTACTAACTCGACAAAAATCATAGTGATCGACAAATACAACTTTTAGAAAACTGCAATTGTACTGATATTGATGATCTGTAATTCTAGTAGATTTTGCAATGATCTTAAGAGTATATTTGTTTAACAGTGAGATTTTGGACAGCGTGCGCACATCTTAACTATTTCACTCAATACGTGTTATCCAATAACAGTAGCACGGAATACAATATCTGAGCCGAACAAAACCACGTACCATAATAAAAATCAAAGAATATGAAGGGAAATGCATGCTACTAAGCCTATCATTGAGCACTATAACCTACCTACTAACCTTCTACCTTAATCCTCGACCTCCACACCCTCCTATCAAGTGTCATGTTCTCAGTGAGCTGAAGCAGCGCCATGTCCTGCCTAATCACTTCTCCCCCGGTACTTCTTAGGCCTACCTCGACCCCTTCTCAAACTCTCCATAGCCAACCTCTCACGCCTCCTGACAGGGGCATCAATGCTTTTTCTCCTAACATATCCGAACTATCTCAGCCGCGACGCCCGCAACTTGTCCTCCACGAAGGCTACTCCCACTCTGTCCCGGATAGCTTCATTCTTAATTCTATCTCGCCTGTTACACCCACACATCCATCTCAACATCCTCATCTCTGCTACTCTCATCTTCTGCACGTGGGAGTTCTTGACTGGCCAACACTCAGCCTCATACAACATAGCAGGTCGAACTACCACTCAATAAAACTTACCCTTAAGTCCTAACGGCACCTTCTTATCACATAGAACACCGGAAGCGAGCCTCCACTTCATCCGCCCCGCTCCGATGCGATGTGTGACATCTTCGTCAATCTCCCCGTTACCCTGGACGATAGACCCAAGATACTTAAAACTCGCTCTCTTGGGGATAACTTGAGCATCAAGTTTAACCTCTACGTCTGTATCATGGGTCTCACTGAATTTGCACTCCAACTATTTTGTCTTGGTTCCACTCAGTTTGAAACCTTTAGACAAAAGAAAGGAAGAAAAATAAATTTTGTTGTAAGACAAATTGTTTTTGTTCTCTAAAGGGTGAAATTTATAGTATTTCTCTAGTTATGCAGAAGGAAAATCCAAGATTAAGAGCATTTCTTCCTTTAAGCAAAACAAAGGCAGGCAAGCCTTTCTTCACCACAAAGACTGATTTAGTTTGCACACACTACACAACAACCAAAAAAAATAACCAGTGTAAACTCACAAGTGGATTCTAATAAGGGTAGTGTGTACACAAACCTTACCCTAACTTATGTAGATAAAAAGGTTGTTTCCCATATATCCTCAGCTCAAGGAACCGTGAAACTAAAACAACAAACAATTCAACAACAAGGTAACAGGGTAGGGAAGCGAATAACACGTACTAATAACGGACCAAGAATAGGAAAATACAACAATAGAACTAGTATTACTGGCACGCCTAGGAGAGACTTACGACTATCTGTCAACCTTCAACCCTAATATTCGTCCTCCATACCTTCCTATCGATGGTCATGTCCTCGGTAAGCTAAAGTACTGAAAAGAAAAATAGAAAAGGACAACTGAAAGGAAAACCATCAGAATTATCAGACCACTGATTTGCCAAGAAGGGTACAGTTAATACAAAAAAGTAGAAAATGACACCTGAAAGAGATGCCATGAATATCCGGTTGACTGATTATTAGTTCTTGTTATTCCTAGGAAGGCATTATTTGGTGATCAGAAGCGTCTCCTGCTATGATCAAGCCTCATTATTTGGTGATCAGAAGCGTCCCCTGCAACGATCAAAGCCTCATTTATCAAAATAAAGGTCCAAAATGACAAATCTGGATTCAGAACGCCAGATTGTCTTTCATCTCGTACAGAGCTTTTATCAACGCTTTCCCTGTACTTCTACCTCAAGCTCCGTATTTTGGAGCCTTCCACATCTTAAATGCCACTTCATGTAAGAATCTATCAGCTGGAATCACAAGGTTTGCGCCATACTGTTTGAAAGGCGAGAATACAGAATATTAGTTTCCATATACATCCATGTTAGCAGACAATAACTCTTGTGAATTTATGTAATAGAGACACAGTGTAGAGATCAAGCACAGAATCCGGGATACTAAGAGTAATTAAAATGCCAAAACAGAATCAATGCAAGTTCTGCACGTTAAATAGAATGCGATGCACATGTAATACCTTCAATCAGTAGCATGTGAAAATCTTCCAAAAATACTTAAATCACTATTTTAGTTTCAGGGTTTTATAAAATGATGACTTTTTTCTCATGATAAGTAACAGGGATTCTTTGACTTTCTCCACGGGACTACGGGAGCCAAGGCTGTTTCACTAAATATATATTTCCGAGCCAGAAACCTCAAACAAAATCATACTTTGCAGACACTTATCCTTTTTTTTATCCTTATACAACCCAGTATAATCCCACTAGTGGGGTCTGGGGAGGGTAGTGTACGCAGACCTTACCCCTACCCTGGGGTAGAGAGGCTGTTTCCTATAGACCCTCGGCATCCTTCCCTCCAAGAACTCCCCACCTTGCTCTTGGGGTGACTCGAAATTACAACCTCTCGGTTGGAAGTAGAGGGTGCTTGCCACTAGAGCAACCCACTCTTTGTCTTTTGAGATTGTAAAAGGAAAAGACAAATCAAAAAAGATGAAGAAAAATATTAAACTTGTAAATATTTAATACAAGATTAATTTAGAGTCACAAGTTGACACGTTACCACGTCTAGTGTAATTTTCCCACAATTAGACTGACCAACGACAACAACAACAACCACCCAGTATAATCCCACAAGTGGGGTCTGGGAGGGTAGTGTGTACGCAGACCTTACCCCTACCCTAGGGTAGAGAGGTTGTTTCCAATAGACCCTCGGCATCCTTCCCTCCAAGAACTCCCCACCTTGCTCTTGGGGTGACTTAAACTCACAACCTCTTGGTTGGAAGTGGAGGGTGCTTACCATCATAGCAACCCACCTTGTCCACAATTAGACTAACCAAGGAAACAAAATGTGGCATCGAATTTGGCACCATTTTTATCAAACTGTAATTTTTCTTTGGGAAACCAAACTTATTATGGATCAATGAAAATCCAGGCAAGATCACACAAACTATAATGTATAAATCATTAAGCTCTTCTTAATCTTGGATACCTCTTTGAAATCCTTGTATGAATATGCCTCTACCATATCCTTTCGAGTAACAGCATTCTGCCACTGGGCTACTAACATGGGGCAATACTGCCTGTTAAAGAATACATCAGATACCACTAATGCGTGGACGGCATAGAATGAAAGCGACAAGATTGCACTTACCTAACATTGGGTCGTGGTTTTCCTTCTTTAATTGTATAACTTTGACGAGGGAAAATACGAGAAAGTTTAGAGTTATTCTCTGGTCTAGCGTCAGCAATGGAATACATGGAATCATCATCCTCGCGAACAACACCATAGCTCAATACAACTGACATGTGCAACCTAGAACCTACTTCCGTTCCAGGATGTGCCATTTGCATTAAATTGCCGACCAAGTGATTGACATGATCCAAGTCTTTGAGGCCATTTGTCCTTTGACCAGCTCCAACGTGAAGGATAACCAAATCAAATTGGCTCGACTCTAAGGTCTTCCCTTGTTGAAAACCCAGCAACTCTAACAATTTGGAAGCTAAGACGGAGGACTCGACCTGGTCAATAATGCTACCAATTACCTCATTCAACTCTAAGGCGGTGAAGCCGAGCTTATCACAGAAACTCTTCAATCTGAGATCATCACTGATGACAGCAGCTTTCATCCCCATAAACCTAAAACGACATTTTGTTCAAGAAGGTATTTTTAACAATGTAAATAATTTAAATCAACGAAACTCCACCACGTAAAGAAAAGTTGCCTACCTCTCTGATATGGTAGCCGCTACATATTTCTCCTGAGTTTGCGTTTCAGAAATTTCTACCTCATTCTTATTCTTGAGAAAAAAAAAAGAAGAGATCTTTAGCACAATGTGTGTTCATTAAGCTAAGAAATATCATGCATATTTTATTAATTGCTATAAGCAGAGTAATTGCATCTCACCAGGTTAAGATAAGCTTCACTTGCATCCACTAGCTCAGCAAATTCTCTGACTATTCTTGCATCATCGGTTTCTGCAATCTAATGCCCAAGTAAACACCAAAAAATGACAGATGAAACGCACAAAAAGAAGTAATTTGATTCTAAGCAAGAAGTGTAAAGCAATTACGATCTTTGTACTGTCCATGGAAATTACTTTCTTTAATTTGGTAACATCGTGATGTTTTATTATGAATAAAAATAGGCATCCACCCCTAACACTAACCACCCATAGACATAGCATAACAAGAAATATAATAGGCACCAGGCTATAGAGTTGATTTTTGGGGTGGAAGACTCTTTAGTTTTAAATGGTCAAGATGCATCCTACTATATAGAATCCAAATATTAGAATTAACCCCAAATAGCCGCTCATGCAATCGCTTAAACTAAAAATAGCACGTGGATGTATAGGATATGTATAATTCATGTATAATGTGTATAACTATATATAATCACCCTATAATCTATGTATACGCCTAGGTGAGACAAAGCAGAATAATCTAACTGCCGGCTAAGAAAAATAAACAGTATCTGGCGGGCTATTTGTGTAAAGATCCCTATCAAACAATATCTAACATATTCAGGAAAGATGAGCATAAAGAAAGGCAAAACTAGGCAAGTTGGTAGCGATAACAATGCTTACATGAGTCATTGTTATCTATCATTTCAATTACACCTATATCCAAGCTAACAGGGGTCGATTAGCCGAATCCTCTGCATTTCATTCAAATACTAAGTAATTCATCTTTTAATTAGGTGTTCTAATCAATAGGTCCTCTAAATCTCTCTAACACGATTTTCCAAAAAAAAAAAAAAAAGAAACTCCGCACAAACACCAGCACTTAATGTACATGTTAACACCAAAAGGGCAGCCAGGTGAACTAAGCATCCAGCGTTCAAGAAGGGTCCGAAGGACCGCACCTCCGGAGGTGATATGTAGGCGGTCACCCTAGTGTAAGCATTGATTTCACTGCTCAAACCCGTACCTATAGGTCACACGGAAACAATCATACCGTTGCTCCAAGTCTCCCTTCGTATATGTTAACACCAAAAACTAAAATCCAACAACATAGTTGGCATCGCCTATATATATTCTATGCTACTTTACCAACAAAACCACTAGAATGAGATTAATTAACTAGCTAGCTCAAAACACATAATATTCATTATCAAAAAAAAAAAAAAAGATTATTGTTCAAAAGCATACAATTTCTACAAGCTGCAAGATTATAGACAAAACACAGCATAAACCCAGTTGAAATCATCAAAAAATAAACGATTTTGGGATTTTTTTTTTTTAAAAAAAGTAAAAATTCAGAACCTCTTGTCTATAACCAAACTAAAATAAGTACCTGTTTGGACATAAAATTTAATGGAAGATTTTTCCAAAAAAAATTTTACTTTGTTTCGAATTGAGCATTTGTTCATAAAATTTTCAATTTTAATTTATAAGATAGATTTTGGAAATTTTCGGAAATTTGAAAAAAACTGTTTTTCAAAATTTTCACTCAAATCACTCACAAAACTTCAAAAACAATCCAAACTGAAATTTATGTCCAAACACAACACTAAATTTCAAATACCATTTTTAGTCGGAAAAAATTTTCATCAGTTTTTTGAATTTTACAATTCTTATGTCCAAACGCCTACTAAGACTCTTGATAAAAATTGGACATAATGTGAGCATAACATGGATGTACGCAGTATTAAAAAAAAAAAAAAATCTTGCATATGCAAATAGTTCAAAATCACGCAATCTCTACACAAATAGCAAAAACCCAGATCAAATTTATCAAAAAGTAATGATTTTGAGAAAAAGAAAAAAAGAAGCATAAAAGACCTGAAGGAGGAGAGTGAGGAAGAGACAAGAAGCCACAGCAAGCTCGAGAAGCAAAAGAATGGAGGTGGGTATGGGTCGGGTTGAGAAATCGGGCCAACCCATCACCGTATAACACCAGTGCTCTGCTAGGCTTGTCTGCCATAATCAATCAAAATGTATTTTTGCTGACCTTATTTGAATAAAGGATTAATTACTCACTGAAATTGGAGTCGAAATTGAAATAGAAGAAGAGATGAGTTTGTTAATTATAGTGATTATTTAAAAGTTTGCAACTTGAGAAGAAAGAATCTAAGTTTGTGGGTTTTCTTTTTATTATTTTGGTTCTTCTTTTGTTTATTTAAGTTTATTTTAGTGGTAAATGTTTCTGTTTTGAGGAATCTAAGGTGGCGTAGGTTTTGTGTTAAGTGTCACATAATAGGTTATGGACGTATGTCAGACAATGTATGTGCGTGTAAAGTAGTGGACGCTGGTTAAGTGGTTCTTTTGTACTCAAGTGATAAAAATTGAGTATCATTTTATATATAGCACGATAATTCACGGTGTTATATTTTAACAGTATATTTGTCTATTAATATATGTCGCAGTGAGTTATCGCGTTATATTTAAAATATCTTGCCTCACCAATAATTCTTTTACATTTAAGTGACTCACTAATAATTTATATAGGTATAGTGCATACATGATAGGCGCTAGATATATAGTGTCTATTATGCATGCGCTACACTTCAATTATTGTATCCGTACAAGGTTTTTTCTTATTTAAGGAGTTCCGTAGTTAGGTTAAAATTCATTCCGGATCCTTTAGGTCTTCCAAAATATTTATTCGTTAAGTTATTTTGTATTTTATCATAATGTCCGAAGAGCAAAAAATTAAGATTTCATTATATTGGGGGGAGGGGGACGGGACAGGAGGGGATAAGGTTGTGGTTGAAAATAACTCAATAAGCTATAGTTATTCTCCACAATGTCATGCTAATTAATATCGTTGTTATGTAAAAAAAATTAGTGTGAGCAAACGTTCGGTGATTTAAAGTAACCGGAAGATATTCATATTCTGTAACTCCTCAAGGGGTTAATTTTTATGCTGAGTTTAATATCAAAGACGATAAAACTCTGACAGATTTTTTAAGGAATCCGGATGAACACCGAGAACTTCTTCGGATAAAAATGTTGGAAGTGTACGTCAAGGCTGAAGACGTTCGCAATTTTGAAGTTCCGCAAAATAGGGATATCCCTCAATCATTCAGTGGTTTTCTTGGAGCAATTTTATCTGAACAGGTTCCGGGTGAAAGAGTTCGGCCGGATCTAAACTTATCTCTACGGGCGAATGCGGAGCGAGGAAATAATTTCTCCCAAAGTTTACATAATCCACAAGGCGAGTAGTAAACTTCAATTTTCCTTTATGTTACGCTGTTTATTTTTATATATTGAATTTGTATTAACACTCATATACGCCACAGGGGGTACCATCCAGATATGAATTTTACAAGATACGAACTAACGGACGGTTAGAATGCCTAGTTTTGGTATGTTGAATTCAATGTTTTAAAATTCGGGGGCGTGAGGTGAGGCATTTTACCTCTGACGAGGCGAGGCGTAAGCCCTGAGACATGGGGCGTAAGTCTCACGGCTCTTTAATTTTTTGCTAATTTAAAGAATTTTAAGATAGTATAAAATAAATACAAAATTATAAAAATTACATTAGCATCACAAAATTATAACAAATAATCTATTTTAAAATATTTATAACTTATAATTCAACTATGAATAATACGAAAAGTATGTCATATATCATAATATGTAAATTAGCTACAACGTCGTTACAACTCAAACATCAAAAGTATTCAATGCGAAATCTTGTATGTATCTCTTAAGGAGTAATGCGTCTTGAAAGAATTTCGATATTATAATGTGATATATTTTTAAATATCCTTTAATAATATGCTTTCTATTTAATAGAGAATTTATATAAAAACATAATTCACAATTTAAATATGATTCTCTAGCATCATTTATTTTTAAGTTTCAACAAGTTAATAAAGTGACACATAATTCACCATACTATACATGATAACTAATTAATTGTAAATAGTTACTAGATAATACTGAGATTAATTAATAAGTATTTTGACTTGTAAAAAAAATAATATTTAGGAAAACCATTATAAAAAAATTTATGGACTATTAATAAAGACACAACAAAATGTAATAAATAAATACTTTTAAATGAAATATTTATTTAAAATTTACTATCATAACAGTCTTATGGGTAATTTTATTTTAATTATGACATAAATACTCTCAACTTAATGATTTATTATTAAGAAAAAAGTAATTTTGAATAGTCAATGATTTATTAAGAAAATTTGAGGATTTACAAGGTTAGTTACACATAATTACATAAAGTTCTATTAGGCGAGCCCAGTACGCTGGGCTTTGGGCGTGTTCGAGGCGTAAACCTCGCAGAACTAAGCCCCACACATAAGCCCATCAACGTTTTACGAGTGTTCCGGCCCGGGGCCACCCCTAGTCGAGTCCCAATTTTGCCTTTTAAAACAGAGGTTGGATTTGGTGGTTCATCCGGGAGTCATCATCAACAGGATAATGTGCATCATGTGATACCAACACATTAGGATGTGTAAGTGAAGTGATAAAGTTTATGTGTAATGTTTGGATGAATTTGAGAAACACATTATTTTATTGGATGTGCAGTGAAAACAAGCAATTTGAAGGTCTTGTCCTTACTCAATTGCCCGAAGATGATATATTTAATCGGGATCTGACAGATGCGCATATTTTATGTGTTAGTTTATTATTTTTATATGTTAGTTTATTATTTGGCATGTTTGTTTCTTATTTTATATGTTAGTTTATTATCTTATATGTTTGTTTCTTACTCAACTATTTTTGGGTATCATTGGATTAAATAATTTTTTTTTATAACTATACATATATAATTAATAAGTATTCATATAAAATTACTTAGTTTGACAATTTTTTTTGTATGTCATTTTCTTATATTTATTGACTAAAAATCGAGAGAGTTTGTGTTTGAACTTTTATTTTTTCCTCCAGATATTTTTGGGGTCAACTACCACTAGTTAAAGTTTATTATCAGTTTTACTATACTAAAGAGCACTACATTACAATTACGGGCACAACATAACACTAAGAGGCACTAAACAACAATATAGTCACGTATTAATATACGTACAACAATAGAATTTAAATAACATTAATTACTCATAAAATAATAATTTATATGTTTATTAATTTTTAGCACATAAATAATCTAATTTGGATAAAAAATAACAAACTAATTTAATCAAAAAACAATCATGAAAAATATATACCACAGTAAAAACAACTAATAAATATTTTCTATAACAACTAATAACATTAATTATTCATAATTTAATAATTTATCTATTTTACTAATTTTTTAGTACATAAATAATCTAATCTGTTAAATCACAAAACAATAAAAAAACATAAACCACAGTAAAAAAATAACTTATAAGTATTTGTTATACAAGAGTTTTACCAAAAAGTAAGTCGGAATACTTCGATTTAAAATTTTTTAAAAGGTGAAGATTTAATGATTTGAGGGCCGAAACGAGCAATCCACTATACGATAACAACGCCTTCGATTCGATGTTAGCTTGCTACAATACAAAGAAGATATACTTTTTTTTGTGGGACGAGTGGGCTCCAATGAATTTTTTTTCCTTTAAAAATAGTGGGGACCGTTGGGAGGGGTTTGGGGAGAGTGCACTATTTTTTTGGCAGGAAAGATGGATGCCCACATTTTTTTAAAGTAAGTATAGCGCATGTATCCATGACATTATATTATAGCGCGCTCTATATGTGCGCTATACCTCTCACCTTTTTTGAGTCCGAATATAGCTCGTAATTTACCGCAATATAGATAAAATGATATTCAGTTTTATTAACTTGTTTCTGTCGCTTGAGCCCAAAAAAATCACACTTTGGTTCTAAACTCGCAAAAGAGGTTCACACTTTAAATAACTTTTTTTTTTTACATTATTAGCTCAATTTGTACAAATTTTTGTAACAAAAAGAACCCTGAATATTTATAAGTAAAAAAGAAGAGTGAAATATCAAAACAAACTCTAATATAGTACATAGAATGCACAATTGTAAAGTCTAAGTGGCTCATTTCGTCAAGTTGAAATGTTCAAATAAAAAAATGTAAGTTCATATATCGAGTTTATAAATTGATACAAGTTTAAAGGATCACGAGGTGAATTAGCCAACAAATTAAGTGATAAGATTAGGATGCGTTATTTGTGTAAATATTCTCTTGTGCTGCTTGTTCTAAAAAAAATTTAGTTATTAAACCTTAGGTAAATTATATATTTGTAGAATCACTTTATTATTATTAAATCATCAATCAATAAATTACTGTATAATTATTCATAAATTCATCCGACATATATCCAGTTATCATTGAATTATTAAATTAATATTTAAACAACCATATACATTTCTCAAGTTGTTCAGTTACACATCCATGATCCATTGAAGATGTTTAAACATCTCTAAGTATATTTGATAATATTTTAGCACGGTTTTGATCCAAAATCAATTCAAATCAACTCAAATAGTCTCAAATTTAGTAGTCAATTTTCAAATACTATTTCCAACAATTTCAAATAACACACACTTCAAATAGCACAAAATCATGTTGAAATTTTCAAACTAATTTCAAAACTTCAAGTTTGGAGTTTTTAGCTAAGAATATTTCCATTCAATCTTATTTCGAATTAAAAAACAATTATTCTCGATTACATTTTTAAAACAGATCTAAAATTACTCATCCCACCCAATTTTACATATGGTAGTAAGTATTTTTCCGACCAGCAAAGGATGTAGTGCAGTGAACGGAGTTACTCTTTCTTTAATCGGAGGTGGTTCAAGCCTAGATATAAAAAAAATACTTAATAAGAAGCACTTTTTCTACACGGAGCGAATTCGGATATAGTCGGGCTTCAATACGAGTACCGAACAACGAGTGGGGAAACAAAAAAATGAAATTTTTACCTCCTATAGCAAAGGTTGCTACCTTATTTTAAATACCATCTTAAAAAATTATATTCCATAATTATTTTTGATTTTTATAACCATATATCTATTTATAGGCCACCTCCTACCCTTAAGCCATAAAATACGCTTTGATTCTCGTCGAAATTGAAGCTGAAGCGTATCTTGTGGAGAAATTCCGCAGCACATACTCTTCTTCCTCCTCTTTGTTATTCTCAGGCCCTTCGTCGAAGTTGAGTGAGTAACTCAGAGGGTCATATTGGAATTGAGCATTAATTCTCCATGAATACAACTATGATTGGTTTATCCAAGGTTTTATTAATTTCTCTCGGTAAAGATTCTCAATGGAATACGGCTACCTCCAGTTGCAGCGGCGGCGATGCCTCTAAAACTCACCGGAAAAAGAAACGTTTCCATCGGCACACATCGCACCAAATTCAAATGCTTGAAGCGTAAGATACTGCAATTTCAGAAACACAATATGTGCCAATATGTTCAGCAGTGGCCTTTAGACATTTGGGTAAGAAGATAAAGAATAAATTGGGGCCGACAATGAAAATTTCGTATAGCTAGGTTCGAAATCTGTTATCGACGAGCCGACATTATGGTTATTCTCGAACAAAGACAACGGAGTTTGGTGTTGAGCAACTTGAAGAGTCTGTTACTTTTTTTTAAATATTTTATTTCTATATATTTAATTGTATTTACTGTTTTTTCCCCATTGTATTTCAATATATCCCATTATATTCTATGTATTTCATTGTATTCATTGTCTCTCTATATTTCATGAATGTATTCATATATTTTTTTTAATTAATATAATTTATTTATTCAGATGTATTATATAATTTCTCTGAAGATTGCTATGTTTTTGGGGTGTTTTTCAGTTGAGAATCTTTTTTATAACTGGAAATACTAATTTTGTGTGTTATAATTGAGTTTGTTGAGTTATATTATGAGTCTAATTGATTCACTTTCTGTTTAAAAACAGTTGTAATCCCCTGTTTCACATCGTGAATACAGTCGACCACAAAAATCTGTCTAGCTGCAATTCTATATTTCACGCCTAGAAATGCTACTGTATTCATGAATACAATAACTTAAATATATTAAATACCCTCTAAAAAAACTGAAAACATAGTTATAAGAAGTAATATAATAAATGAAGCTACAACTAGCTAATAATGCTAAACAATAGTGGTTTATGAAAATTTGGAGGGACAACTTCTCATTTCAAGTCCAAAGTTTTATTTTATTTTTATTTTTATTAAAAAAGGGCTAATATTTTGAGTCTTTTTCTACAAAAATTTATAGGCGGGCACACAGTCTCTCTCCATTGAATCGGTAATGGCATTAATCGCTCGAAACGCAAAACGGCTAACCGAAACGGCGCCATTCCTTCAAAGGGCGGCGACGATCCACACGACACTCCCAGTACTCTCACAACAACCTTCTTCTTCTCCGGCCACGTATGGTCGCGCGCCGCCGCCGTCCACGACGTCGCCGGCTGGTATATCAAAAACGGCGGAGTATGTGATATCAAAGGTCGACGATCTGATGAATTGGGCTCGGCGCGGGTCCATTTGGCCCATGACATTTGGGCTGGCCTGCTGTGCCGTCGAAATGATGCACGCTGGAGCTGCGCGTTATGATTTTGATCGATTTGGTGTAATTTTTAGACCTAGCCCGAGACAGTCTGATTGTATGATTGTTGCTGGTACACTTACCAATAAAATGGCCCCTGCTCTTCGCAAGTATGTATTACTTCTAACTATTAACCCTATTTTTTCTGTTTGGCTATATTTGGATTGAAATTTTTCCTTTGTAATTTAGTTTCGTATAAGCACAGTTAGGGAAACTCGTTTACTGGTAATGATGTTTGTGTTTCAGTGAGATCAATTATCTAATGAAGGATATTACGAACGATGATAGCTCAATAGATTAAATGATTTGTTATACTGTCAGGGCATTTGTCAGGGCTTTTCGTTTAATGGGAGTATAATGAATGAGATTCTAGGTTATGATATTGGAACTATTCTTTTGTCGGTGTTGATGGATTAATTTGTATATTAGTAGAAAAGTAGATGGTGGAAGAGCACTGTTGCTGTATAATGTATATTGTATAGAGGAAAAATGTTAAGATTTGGGGGAACTTTACCATGCTCTGGAAGTTATTCATGGAGTGTATAGTAGGGCTTCAGAATGAACATAGATCACAGGAAAACTGTAACTTATCAGACAGTGGGATCGCAATTATAAAGAGATGGGTGTGTGATAGAGTATAACATGTAGTTCATCCAGGCTCTTTAAAGTTCTGCCTAAGTATCCATGGATTGTTGTGAAAATGTATCTAAGGATTTGTTTTCAAATGCTAACACATAAAAACTTTACAAATATTCGAATACTCACAAAATGGCTTAAATAGAGCAGACTCAAACTTGCTTGGTATTGAAGTATAGTTGTTTTGCATCTTTTGTCATGTTATTTCGAAGTTTTGTTAGTAATACATAGGGTGGCAAAGTCGAGCATCAAAATTTGATGCTTCAAATAAGTAATGTATTTGGTACTGAGATGACTGATTTCCTGATTGATAGGAGGATAAGCACTCAATATAACAAAGGACAAAAAATTGCGGATAAATACCATATTGTAAACATATTTGTGCTGGTATGATGACTATAATCTGCCTCACATTGGTGATGCTTTTTAAATGGTCAACGTGTAGCTTTTTGCTTATGTGGCCTCCTTTTTTTATCTACTTCATTTGTCTATACTGTGTCTTGATGCTGTCAACTTGTTACTAGCTTTTGTCATGGTTTTTTGATGGATATGAAATTGGCTGTGAATTTTCCATAAAACTTACTAATGTTTAGCAATAATTCAGAAGATGCATGAGAGTATGATTGTCGTGCAATGCAGTGTAAGAGCTTGTAAATGCTGAAGAGTTAAAGATGACAGGCTTTGATGATGAAGGTGTTAAAAGAGGAAGAGGTAGACGGTAGACCTAAACTCATATGAAAATAAGTTACTTCAAAAGATTTAGAATCTCTCAAAATCCAGGCAGATCTAGCAAAAAATAGAAAACAATTGAAGTTAAAAGCAGGTGATGCCAACTAGAAGACTAGTTGTTATTGGAAGACTTACTATATCGTAGATATAACCACTACAGTATATTAGAGAACCCCTAGTATTAGATAGTATGGAGTATTGAAATATCATGAACCCAAACAGAGCATTTATGATAATGAGGATTCCTACAGCCAACCCAACTAGCTCCAACTAGCTTGAGACTGAGGGCTAGTTGTTGTCATCAACGTTTTCTTATTTAACAATTAATATGTTGATTTGCGAAGTAATACTTACTGTTTAGCTCTGTCAGAGAACTCCCTTCGTTCCATTCTATGTGACATTATTTCCTATAAGTCCGTTCCAGTTTGAATTTTTTATATCTGGAAATAATATAACTTTCAACATCCCATTTTCCCCTTAATGCAACTTCTTATAGGCTGAGAAATCTCATGGCATATTTAAAACCACAAGTTCTAAAAGTTGTTCTTTCTTTTTTGAACTCCGTGTCGAGACAAACTATGCATATAAACTGAAATAGAGGGAGCAATACTTAGTGTTGTCCTCTTCAAGAGTGAGTTTGTAGGCGTTGAGGAGCATGCCTTAGCACATTGGTGGCTGCTCTGAAATGCCTCTTAAGCAAGATGAAACACTTAACCTTCTTTGTACAGGGATTCCTGAGCCTTTAACAGCACTTGTTACACGGAACATACACTTCTGGGATTTGGTTAGGGGATTAGGGCAAAAGGAAAGAGCGGAAAATGGAGTAGTAAAACATTGTGATTTCTCTTTTCCTTCTTCTTTCAACTCCCTTTTTTGGAAAATGGATTAGTAAAACAGAGTGATTTCTCTTTTTCTTCTTCTTTCTACCCCCTTTTTAAAACTTTTAGTCATTCTTCAAGGTATCTCTCTGTATAAAAAATGCAGAACACTACATCAGGGTAACTTGATGTGTGACCTTTCAAGAGAAAAATAAATGAGATTTAAAGGTTTTTGATTTGTATTGACCATTATCCTGTGAAGTCCTAGAAGGAGACCCTCCTTTCTATTGGAGGACATCTGTCAGTCTCAAATGAATCTCAAATCAGAACTCATTCACGTTACACTTATTTCTATAGGTCAATGTGTTTATTGCTCTGCTGTTTTCGATCATCTGTTGTACTTTGTATTAGTGGTAGCTTTTCTATCAATGTACTTAGAACCCCTTCTGTTGTGTGACCAGCTGTTCATATATCTGACGCTTAAAAAGATCTTAAAAAGTTGGGTTTTACCATTTTGCGCCTTCCACTGCCCTATCAATGTATCATATAGGGGTGTATCATGGTATCAAGCTGACATGATTAATTTTTCCTATCAAGTAAATGGTGTGTTATTAGAACGTCATCCTTGGGGTTGTGACCTTTATGGCTTACATATAAAAAGCTACTTCAAACAAAGAACAACATTTCAAAATCCAATAGTAGAACGGGTAGAGAAAGACTTGTATGCTTTCAGAAAAGGTATTTGTCAAAAGAGGAAGTGTTCGTCAAAAGCACTCTATCAAGCATTCCCCCTTATATCATGTTTTATACTACAGGTACTCGCTAGCATAACAGGAAAACTGGATAGACTAGAGAGGAACTTCTTATGGGGTTCAGCTGATGCTGCAATAAAGTTTCACTTAATCAACTTGGAAACTGTTATGGTTAAGGTGGGGGGGATGACTGTTGAGGTTTGGAACAGAGGCATGCATTATGGAGAGAGGTGATAGGGAAGAAGTATGGCATCATCAAAAGGGGGTGGAGAACCGAGAACATCGCTGTTCTTCTTGGGTGCAGCATTTAGAGGAATATTATAAAGGGATGAGAAGTGTCTAGTGGTTGTATCTCATTTAGGGTGGGAGATAGGTGCATTTTTTTTTGGAGTGGGAGGACAGGTGGTGTGGAAAGAACATGTTGACAATCACTTTCCTGAGTATCTACCTTATTTCTTGTCAAAAACAGTTCAACAAGTTCGAAGATTACATGGAGGAAGTGTTATTTAGGATCTCAAATTAGAAGGAGCTTTCACAATTTGGAGATAGCAGAGTTTCAAAGACTTCTTAAGCTATATACTCTATAAACAGACCTTACTGGTAGAGAGCCAAGACTTGGATGGGCATTAAGGAACACGAGCGATTCTCAGTGAGGAGTTACTGCGTAAGTTGATAGCTAAAAGAAGTCAATATTTTCCCATCTATTTGTTTGGATCCCTAAGGCGTTAAGAAAGGTGTGTTGTTTCGCTTAGTTAGCGGCAAGGGGTGCAATTCTGACGGCTGAAAACTTGACAAAGAGGAGGATTACTTGTGTTAGTTGGTGCTTCATGTGTAAACAGTCACGGAGGACGTGGATTATCTCTTACTACATTGTCAGGTAGCATCACACGTCTGTAGTTGTAGCTTTTTAGATTGTTTGGGATATAATGGACCATGTCGGGTACCGTGAAGGATGCATTATTGTAGTTGGGCTTTTGGAGGACGGAAGAGAAGAATCCGGATGTAGGATGTTACTCCATTAGCACTTATGTGGATGACATGGAGGGAAAGAAATAGGAGAGTTGTTCAAAGGGAAGAGCATGAATTGACAAATTAGGGATAGCCTCCAGTTATTAATGTCTTCTTGATGCACCCATGAGTCCCTATTTGTATAGAAAATTAGGTGTCGTGTGTAGAAAATCATATCTGCCTGTGGATTATCCATTTTCTTGGGTGCCTCTTATATACCAAGAATTTTTCCATCATCAATAAAATTATACTTGATAAAAAAGTCCACATCAAAACAGAGGTGTAAAAAATAAAATGAAACTATCCGGACTTTTCAAACTGTACCAGCTTGCTCAAAAAATTATCCCTAGTCTTTATGGTGTAGTAGAAATCTCATCCACTGCATCAAGCATTCCTGTTTTGCTTGTGTAGTTTTGTATTTGCTCATTTTCTTCGTTGCTAGTTTACTTTTAGATCCTCTCAATTTAATGTACTAACTATGTCCACCTATAGTCATCGACCCAGAGACACCTAAATTCTCCAAATTTCTTTTAGTTTGTTCCGCTGCAGGTGCATTTCCCCAGTGTTTGGATCTTGAATCATACATCTTACACTATCTAGATTTTCACCTACGCTTGTTTGCAAATCTTGCATGCTTCTCACCTATCTGGAATCTGGTAATTCAGGACTTGCACATAGTGGCAGAGCCACATTGAAGCAAGGGGTGTCAAGCGACACCCCTTCGCCGGAAAATTACACTATTTTGCTAGATAATTTTTTTATTTTATGTATATTTACTATACGTTGACTCCCCTTGACTTTTCGTTGCATCTAATTATCTGAATTTTTACCCTTTTGATGAAAATTCTGGATCCGCCACTGCTTGCACTGACCAATTGGTTACTAAACTCCACCTCAAAAAGGAAAGAAAAACTCAGAGAAGTAAAAAAGGAGAATATTTGAATGTCTCCTTGTAATTAAGTGCTGTAACGCAAGGTACCGTTTTTGTTTTACGAGTCAAATATTAAGCCATATTGCTTTTTATTTTAGGGTCTATGATCAAATGCCCGAGCCAAGGTGGGTCATTTCAATGGGGAGCTGTGCGAACGGTGGAGGATACTACCATTACTCATATTCTGTTGTGCGAGGCTGTGACAGGATTGTCCCGGTTGACATTTATGTTCCAGGTTGCCCGCCTACTGCCGAGGCCCTTCTATACGGAGTTCTTCAACTGCAGAAGAAGATTAATAGGCGCAAGGATTTCCTTATGTGGTGGACCAAATAAGATCCTTATATTTTTGTTGCCTTGGCTCTGTGTGAAAATAAACCCTTGGACAAGTACCATGCAAAGGGGACAAATCGTTTTTTTCTTCTTTTGGATGAACTCCCGGTCTATCTGGACCTTGTACAACTCTTTTGTATTGGTACTGGGTTAGCTGTTTACAGTTTGTATCTGAATAAAGGTACTGTGCATCCTGAGGAAATTGATACAGCTGAATTCAAATAATTACTATCCTTAGTCAAATATACATAAATTATATACAAATTATGTATGTGTGTATATATATAAGACTGACGTATGATGGGATGTTGAAGAGATTCGCCAGACCAACCATGACACTGAAATACACAATTTTTTCTGGCACATCTGCATTTACATGCAAATGATTAAGTAGGCGTTTGGCCTTAATCTGTTTTTTTTTTTTGTGAAAAGTTTTTGACATTATTACTGTTTGTAAATGAAACTGAAATCCAGCCATGTTCAGATTTTGAGTATTGTAAATTCAACATGGAATTAGCTCTATAAGAGAAAAAATCAAACTCCCCAGGGCAACCGCAGTTGCTAAGTTTCCTATAATTCCATTACCGGCCCAATTGCACATAAAGTTAGTAATAATTGTACATGCTCCTTTTCCTGTGTTGTTTTGTCTGCACGAGAAAATGGGCAGGCTCACACTTTGCTGCATAACCAAATTAAGATCATGTACTTCCTATATACCCCCATTAGTTTCCTGTTGCTGCCTTCTGGTGATAGCTCACAATCGATCTCGAGCACTCCATAAGTTGATCTTTCGGATTGTAAAACGGTCGTAACTTTTAACGTCGGAGCTTTTAACGACCGGTGACGACCGAATTTTTGACTTTTAACGACCAGATTTCCCCTCGCTAAAGGCCTATTTTCTTGTAGTAAACTGTGAATGATGTAGTCAAAGGGTCTGTTTTTTACACTAAGTTTGGAGAGGCTATGGTAAATCAGGTAAAGTTGAAGTACTCCCTGGAACACAAGGAGAAGTTAGATACGCTATTGATAGGGTCTGAACCCTCCACCTCAACCGCAGGAGGCAGGAATCTACTGATGATTTTTTGTGTGTTGTTTTGTGTTTTGTGTTTTGTGTTTTTTTATTTTCTTGGGTTGGTGTGGGAGGGGGTGGGTCAAGAGGAGACTCTTCCTCTAGTGATTCTTTGGCATTTGAAATTTGAGTATTGTTGTACTGTTTTTCTTATTTTTGTTTTTGTGTATTGAGTAGTAATATGATTCTTAGTGAAACTATTTTTCAAATTAATGAAGAAAAAGGGAAATGTGATTCTTTTCTACTTTTTGTAGTTTGCTGTCATGCCATTTTTCTTCTTCTTTTTGGTTGGACAGAAGGAAAAATAAGAATGTGTGGCTGTTTGGGCACAAATTATAACAAAGTTGATCAATTGTTATAACCTCTTTGAATTTATAACCCGTTTGGCCAAGCTTCTAAAATCAGCTTATTTTGAGCAGTGCTTTTCTCAAAAGTACTTTTGGTGAGAAGTAGCTTGTGTTTGGCTAATTAATTTGAAAAGTACTTTTAAGCAGTAATTAGTGTTTGACCAAGCTTTTGAAAACTGTTTCTAAGTGTATTTTTCTCAAAAGTGCTTCTCAGAAAAGTGCAGAAGCTACTTTTTTCTACTTCTCCAAAACTGCTCCTGCTTCTTCTCAAAAGCATTTTTTTTCCTTTCAAAAGCTTGGCCAAACACCACACAAAAAAACACTTTTGGCCCAAAAAAAAGCTTGGCCAAACCGGCTATAATAGACAGCAGACTAAAAGTTGCATATTAATAGGAAACTTGTGAAGACAAATGAATAGAAAGTGAACAGCCAATATCATAATGATAAAATTACCAACAGACAAGAAGAAATGAAAACATTACATATGAATATTTTTTGTACATGAGTACTGGATTCCGAAGTCAAGTTTTATTGCGAAATTCGACGAGCAACGATGACATCAGCTTTGAATGACTTCGCGAGAATGAGATCATCGACACCAGTAGCAAACAAAGTTGTAGGAAGTGAAACAGTTCCAACATTTGCGCTACCAAGTGCAGAAACAACGCTGAGGCAGTCTCAGCCTTTGCGCAAACATATCGATGCATGCTGAAGTGATGGAGAAGTGCAGCTCTCCTTGTGTCCCAAGGCAGATGATGGTACAGAGATGGCCAGCACTTTACAACGATCCGACACGATCTGAGTGTGGGCGAGGATATGCACCAGATTTGGCCAATTCTAAATGAAAGTTTTATTTAGAAATTTGACGAGCAACAATGAGATCCTAGGATGAGAGACCAGCCTTGATCTTCTGAACAGTAGCAACATCAGTCTTCAATGACTTTGCGAGAATTTGATCATCGACACCAGTAGCAAACAAAGTTGTAGGAAATGAAACTTTACAGTCATTCAACATCAGTCTTGAATGACTTTACAGCATTTGCGGTACCAAGTGCAGTATTAGCTATAGCTGATTTATTCGAATCACAATTGTATTGATACTGTACTGGTTCTTTTGGAAACAGAAACAAGTCCCCGAATTGTATAGTCCGAGTGTAGATCTTGTTAGTTCTGTCCCTCAAACCAATCTGGAGATTTCCTTGCACCAATCTGGAGCTCGGCTGCACGAGGGGGGGGGGGGGGGGGGGGGGGTGTTTAGAGCCAACTTGAGGAGACCATTGAAACTTTACTTTCTCATTGACATTCAACGTTCTCTCCTCAGAATCTCCTCTGTTTCTCGTACATTTTACAGTGCATTTACAGTTTGCTCTAACCGTTCACGTCCAGAAGTTCAGATTATTCAATAGAGAAAGTCCAATAATTATGTCGTCTTTTGCTTTCCGTTGGCCAAACTGATAAAAACCAATCAATGTGCTACAGATAAACCAATCAATGTGCTATTCCAGCTTTCCCTTCTCAACAACTCATAAAAACCAAACTGAAAACAAAAGAAAAGGATATGTTAAAACACTTAACCAATCAATGTGCTAGTCCAGCAGCCCACATTTGTATAGCTATACATGATTGATTCCTCTAGACAAGTAATCAACAATCATGGTTTTATCTGACTACAAAAATGATTCCTAAACTTACTGCCATTTCATCTGTGATATTACTGTTTTTATGATTAATCAGCAACTGAAGTTTTCTCAATTACTCACGATGTAGCTTAGTTTTAATGACATCATGTGATACACCTATAATCATACTAGCCTTAAATTAATCTCTGATGCAAATCAATGCTGATTTTCAAGTTCGAAGCTGGCACATGAGGCTGGCTCAAAAAGGGAAAGTAAAAAAACACAAACAGATAAAATGAAGTTGGAAGGTGACAACTTAATATCCATTCAACTATGCTCTAGAAATTCGGAAAATGAGAAAAACGTGGTTTGGAGATCTTCATCCATATATTAAAAGGAATTAGGAAAAACGTACCTGATTGTGAAATAGGGACTGCATGTTTCTGACCATTCATGCTCTTCCTCGCGATTCCACGAATTGACTGGAGTTTAAGAACAACGAACAGAGTATTGAACAACTGCAACAATGACAATGTATCAACGGCCAAATCGAGCTAGTAGAAAAGCAAAGGAGGAAATTCTCAACGGCCATATATATAAAGATTCTGGTAACAGAAACATGACCGAATCGCTGTCATTATCTAACCTTGAAATCATTCCGAGTAGCATATGTTTCCTTGGCTTTCCCCTAGTTCTGAGGTGCCACTCGAAGTTTATATCTGCAACATCAGCTTAATGTTTATATCTTCTATCCAAATCTATGAATATTCAAAACAAAAAACTGATGTATTAACTACTGTCTGAAGGACTGTACTCGAACTTTTGCTTTCCTAAAGGAAAAAGCTTTCATATGATTCTTTTGCAAACATATAGATGCATACTGAAGTGATGAAGAAGGACAACTCTCCTTGTGTCCCAGGGAAGATGATGGTACAGAGATGGCCACCACTTTACAACGATCCGACACGATTTGAGTGTGGGCGAGGATATACACCAGATTTGGCCAATTCACCAAGTGTGCATTGACTACAACAATTACAAAAAAATTACAGGTTGGCCAGGTTTTTGGTTTCTACTCTTGGTTTTATATATGCATAAAGAAACACAGTATTGAACACTTTTCTATTGGATGAGCTATACTCAAGGAAATAAAAGCTAGATGTTTAAAAATTTCAATGTAATTACTGAAGTACAGAAACGCGCGTTCACCATGTGTCCATGACGTTGAGACGCGCGTTTCACATAATTAAGACTGAACCTTGACAACTCTCTGCCCAGCTTTTCCTTCCCATGTTAAGCAACAACATCTGATCACTACAATCCTGACAAAGAAAGAAAAATGATCGTTAAGCTGAGATCATATAATCATACAAAATAGCACTAACATTGTGTTTAAATGTTAAATTATGGAATACAAACTTTCTGTCTCGTATGACTTTGTATCAGCATGGAGATTTGAATGACTGTACACAAAAGCATAGAATGGGAAATAAATTTTGAAGAAAAAGCAATATTACCTAAAAATTGGTAATGGAATCGATAGCAGGAGGCTATTTCTAGACATTGAAGCGAAGTGAGGCACCAAAGACCCATTGTTGGTAGCCGAAAGAGACGAGGGAAGCCCTTCTTCCAGCAGCGATAAAACTTCATTCCCTGAATGCATCAAAACTTTACTTAGAGCAAATCAAGGCTGAACTATATAATACACAGAGCTAGTGTCTCCTCAGCTATAACAAAATAACCTATTTTAATTTGGGAAAATATCAGTTTTAGTTTGATAATTGATAGCACTGGATGATTTAATCAACAACAGAAAATGACTAGTTCTTTTAACTGATGTATTGGAAGAAACTGCTGTACAAAATTTTGCACAATATTTTCTCAGAGTGATCAAAGAGAAGCAGTAATGTCAAATTCCACACAAAAGAGCGGTAATAGCTTGCATATTGTTACCCAAGCTGATATTCAATAATCATATTGACATGTGCGCGTATACCTTTTCTGTTTTTTATAGATAGGAAACAAACTTTGTGTCGCATATACCTTTGAATTCTGTTAGAGCTTCGCATTCAATAGTGGACATGCGCATACTCTAAACCACCTCCTCCTCGCTCAACTCACTGAAAAGGGGAAAGAACAAGAATACATGAATTTCTATTGCGATGAAAGTTCAAGCAAAAAATGAACTAAAAATCTACAAGATGAAGAGTGAGATATATGATAATAATACATGAATTGCAGATGATGAGATGAATATTCAAAGACAATAAACATATGGCTGACATATGTGTGGTAACAGATTACAAGTTCATTAATTTTACCTTATGCTATCAACGTACAAATATGTGAATTCCTACCAAATCATTTTTACAATGTTTCAGTGCAAATAAAAGTATTTTAGCACCTTTTCTGTTTCATAACCTCTTCACACTGCTCAACAAGATTTTTAACAAAGGAAAAGAAGTAACAGAAAAGCAAAGAGAAGTAACAAAAAATAAAGAGCTAAGTGAAAAGAAAAAAAGAAAAAGAATAACTTACATCTGTTAGAACACCTTCGTTTTAATCATCACAGGGATTTGCTATCGACTTCTATGGTTGGAATTTGAGCAATATTTGGCCAGTAATCCCCCTTCTCAAATTCTAGGAGTGGTTTGAGCAATGGGCAGTCGTAAATCTGTAGTTCAGAGATGGAAGAGGGCATCCCTTTTGCTGGAAGAGATTTGAGTTTAGGGCAATACTGGATGACCAGCTTAGAGAGGGAGGAGGGCATCGCTGATTCTGGAAGAGGTTGGAGATTATTACCGCAACCACATATAGGCATAAGAGAGAGGAAGGAAGGCTTTCTTTTCGCTTGAAGAGATTGGAGATTACGGCAACTCGAGATGGTCAGCTCAGAGAGGGAGGAGGGCAGCGCTGATTCTGGAATAGATTTGAGTTGATGGCAGTGGTAAAGATCAAGACGTTGAAGCGAGGTGAGGCGTCGAAGACCTTCGGTCGGTAGTGAATGGAGCTCATCATGGTTATCTAATGTTAGCTCAGAAAGAGACGAGGGGAGCCCTTCTTCCAACAGTGACTGAATTTGAGGTAATCTAGAAGTATCTAGACGTTGAAGAGAGGTGAGGCTTTTGAGAACTTGGCTGCTTAATGTTTTCAGACTGGATATCGAAAGAGTTCGAATAGAGGAAGGCAACTCCCAATTTTCACCAGCAGGAATCTCTTCGTCACTACCATCATGGAAGATGGTTAACTCTGTGAAACAGGGGAGTCTCTGTAAACCCCACTCCTTCCGCCCATTCACCAATTTCTTGCAATCCCAGATCTTAAGGACTTCTAAACTGAAGGGCAATCCTCCTTCAGGAAAGGACTCTATTTCTGAACAATCATACAGTTCCAGTTTCTTAAGAGATCCTTCATATGTTGTGGCAGTGACTTCAGCTTCTCGCAGTGGCTAATATCCAAAGTACGCAACGACGTCGCTTGAGCCATCAAAAGTATTTCAAGATTCTCACATTCATAAATTTTGAGATCTTCAGTCCCATCGGGAATCAATAGCCTAGTAAGGATGTGGCAACTGCTTACACTCAAACAGCGTGCTTGTGGGACCAACTCAGGTGATATCTCATCTATAGAATCACATCCTCTCAGTTCCAATTTCTCCAGAAATATGGGACCAACTGATGACTCCAATTTCAATTTCCTACAATGATTTATCTCTATTTCCTTCAAGGTATTTGGCATACTGCTAAAATGCAAGGAGGTAAGAGACTGACAATCGCTTATGCATAAGTCAACTATCTGTTTCATTCCCTGAAGTTGAGACAAAAACAGTTCAGCATCATCAAAAACCTTAGGAGAACCTTCAACTTCAAACTTTTTTAGACTTGAAAGTTGGATAGGTGTCTCCAGATTGAGTTCAGGGCAATTTGAAATTGTCAAACTTGTCATAGAACAAAGATTTTCAGGCAACTTTCCAATCAACTTGGGGCAATTAACAATTGAAAGCTTCTGAAGAATAGGATCCCTAGTACGTGCCACTGCTTCCACTCCAGCATCTCGTCAAACTCAAGCTGCTCAAGAGAGTTAAAAGGCTTTTTGGAGGACGAACTACCATAGAATTCATCAGTCACCTCTATTATTCGATGCATCCCTCGAATTGCAAGGAATTTCAAAGAAGGAAGTTGTCCTAATGCTGGAAAAGAATAACAGTCCTTGCAATTACTAAGAGACAATTTCACCAGCTCAGAGAATGAATGATCAGCTAGCCAATTTGGAAAATTTGTCCCTCTATATCTGTTGATCACGAGTTCTTTTATGTTTGGATTTGGATGTAGCTCACCAAGTATGTCTCTTTCATTTTGTGAACTGTCCGCAGTACTTACACTCCACTCCAATGATAACTTTTCAATATCAAGGTGACGTAAGTTAATCATCTTTTCCATTTGCATCGGTAACTCTAAGTTATAGAGTACACAAATGGAATCTGGTAACTGCTTTATCTTTGTCCGAGAAAGGTCCAAAAATCTTAGGAGCCTTAATTTAATAAACAAGACATTCGGCAACTCCACAATCCCATAACCAGACAATGATAGTGCCCTTAAGGATGTTAGTCTTGGCAATATATTATGCAACACCCTCTTACTTAAATGAAATGCCTCATAGAGCTCGCTATTGTTGATTGGAAGCAATGTCCTCAGATGCTCTACTTCGTCGAGGGGTTTCAATTTCTCAAAGTCACCATCGCCCATTAAATAGGACACATGTCGGCTTCGTTCCAACATATGAGACTCTTGGTTCTCTTCCAATCTGGTACAAAGTTGTGAAGATGCAATTTGGGCCAAATCATTCACAAGGTCGTGCATTAAGAATTCCTCTGCATTAATTTTAAAAGAATTTGGGACCCTTTCGAAAAGTGATCTTGATTGCAACTCGAGAAAGAATAGGTTGCCTAAATCTTCAATTGTTTCATTATTTTGCAACCCATGTACTAGACCATTAGCAATCCACAACTGAATGACTTGTTTTTTCCGAAATGGATAATCTTTCGGAAATATTGCACAGTAGGAAAAGCATTGCTTCAAATGCACGGGAAGATCATTGTAGCTCAACTTCAACGCTGGTAATATGCTTTTGTCTTGAAGCTCCCATATTTTACTCCCCAAAATGCTTTTCCACTCTTGAACCTCTGATTTGGACTTTAACAAACCAGCAAGTGTCTTTAGTGCCAAGGGCAAACCTTTGCACTTAGCTGCGATTTGTTTCCCTACCTCTTCAAGTTCTGGATGTTCCTTTGGATCCATGTTGTGAAATGCATGTTTTTTGAATAAAGACCAAGAGACATCACTAGACAAAGTATCCACGCTAATTTGCTCATTACCCATCGTCTTGGCAACACTTCCCTTACGTGTCGTCACAATGATAGTACTTCCTGCATCTCCTTGAACAAAAAGTTTTTTCAAGTCATCCCATGCATTATAGCTGTCATTCCAAACATCATCCAAAACAATAAGAAATTTTTTGCCCTTTAAGCTTTCTTTCAATTTGACTTGTAGCTTATTAAGATTGTTATCGTCCTTTAAGTCAAATGAGCCAATTTCTTGAAGTAAACCTTTTGTTATTCTGAAAGCATCATATGGTTCAGACACACAAAACCAAGCTTTCAAATCAAAATGATCTTTCAACTTCTCGTGATGGTACACAGTTTTAGCAAGTGTTGTCTTGCCAACCCCCGCCATTCCAACAATAGAAATTACTCTCAAACTTTTACCATTTTTATCAATAGATAATAAACGGCCCACCAATTCCTCTATTTCATTCTGCCTGCCAAAGATATCAGAGCCATCAACCACAGAAGTTGAAAGTCTTCTAGTTTCTTGTTTATCCGAAACAAGATACTTTGTTAGATCAAGACAACCAATTTGCTTTTGCAACTCCTCCAACGTTTCAATGGTCTCTTCCAACCTCTGTTTTATGTTAAGAAAAAATTCATCACTTAAGCCCAAGTTGAGACCACTTACTTGCCGGTTGCTTGTCTCTGCATGATTTTGATGTGGACCTTCCACCTTAACTCTCAGAACTTCATAATTGATTTCTTCAATTAAGTTTTCAGCATTGTCCACGGCATCTTGAAGCTCATTTAGCCACTGGTTGACGAATCGATTTGATGTCTGCTTATTTTCTGCATCGCTTAGCACAAGTTGAAAGCCAAGTAAAGTCGTCTTCAGCCTCTTTAGCAGTCGAACATCATGCTTTTGCCTCTTAAACATCTTGAGCAGCTCACTTTGAGGAGCAAGCCTTTCAAAGAGAACATTCAAAGCTGAAGATAGAAATGCACTTCCAACTGCTATTCCAATCTCCATTTCTGAAAATCACAAAAGGATCAAGAATTAGCAGAAGATTAATAATTCTATCTTAAAGATAGTCTCAGTTTTACCTGTTAAATGCTAAGAGTATATGCTAGCTGTGTCCGTTCTTTAGCAAAAGTAAAATGTGCTTAAGAAGACCTTATATCTCTCTCTTTCTTTCTTTTCAAAAAGCAAGACTTCATAATGGAATTAACTATTCATAGAATAATTGAGGAAATTATGTAAATAGTAAAATGTGCCTTTTGCTCATATCAGGAAAATGTTTTAGAAATTTAAATGACCGTTAAATTATTGCTGAAATTCCTATACACTATACATTCAGGAAAATGTTCAAATTTCTTGAGGTTGTAAATAATTTTCTTGCAATATCCTTTGAAGTTGTAAACAATGGTAGCAAAATAATTAAGGTTGGCTTTAATAAATTTTAATAGTGTTGTCTCTGTCTTAAAAAATTATTAATCCATTATATGTGGTAGCTAATTGTTATTAGTGACAGTTTCGACAAATCTAAATCTTGGAATTCTTTAATATCATGTTTTAGAAACTATTAGAGCATATTAGCAGTTCTAGTATAAGTGTTTTGCAAATAAGGATTTAAAACCTTAGGTGTATTAAACGAATATTACTTTATCTTGAAATAATCTTTACAGAAAACATTATTTTGCGTATTAAATTATAGATGATATAAAGAAGTATGATATACTAGTTGTGTGTTATAGACAGAAGTTACGTTGCGCGGATTCTCCAAAATACTATCACACCGTGTCGAATCCGACATGCACCCAACGACATTTTTGGAGAGTTCGAGCGACATAATAAACATGTTCTCTTCCGTAGACTATTGCTGACCATTCATTACTACTACGTTTGTTTTGCCGTGTATAGTTGGCTATTATAGAAAGAAAAAGGACAACGATTAATGTGTTTATTTTTTTCTCTTTTCCCTTCTCTTTAATAATCTTTGTTTTCATGCTGAAAAGGTTCATTAAAGTAGTAAAATATTTCTTATAAAAACATTCATTCCCAGATGAAGAATGTTTTTTAGATGGAGAACCACAATCAATCCTTGAGTAGTGGAGTATAAAGGATTAAAAAATAATTTAAAAGAATCCTACAAAACAAGAGACAGATTGCACAAAAACTATCCAAAGTTACGAGGGAGCAGTAAAGTTCCTTCGGTCTTTACTAAATTAAATATTTCAATTTCGAGATTTACAATGGAGTCTTCTTTAGTAGGAAGCGCTAACATTCATATGAGGCTTTTCATAGCGTGAATAAAAATTAGTCGAGCATGTGAATTCCGAACACAACATAAATCCAGATTAATCGGGCCCATTCAGTTTGGAGATTAATGCTTCTATCTTAAAAAAAAATAGTCATAATTTTACCAGTTCTATGCTAAAATCAATATGTATTGAACGGTACTACTCTTACATATAACAATCATGACATTAACAATATCATAATTTTTGGTACATAGTTAAGTATGTATAAAGACATGACTGTCCTTTTAAAATCTTTAATACACCAAACTAAACAGTCGATAAGGATTAATTTCAGCATAACTAATTATAATATAACTAATTTCAATATTACTAATACACCATATTCGACACTGTTCTTATACACCTTACCAAACAACCCCTTGTTTCAAGCTTGTAATTCATACGACTATATTTGCTACTTAACTACCGTCTGCAGCTGACACAGAGAAATAAAAAGGAAGAAGCATAATTGTCCTTGTTTTGTCTTTGCAATTAAAAGTAAGACTTTTTACCCAACAAAAAAGACAGACTTCGTAATGGAGTCTTGTTTCTTGTCTATTCATTACTCAGCTGAATAATTGAGGCAAGAGAGAAAAGCTACTTGAGAGTGTAGGAAGGAACTGAAAAATGAAAGAGCCTAAAATGATAAATTTCTATAGGGTATGTGTTTGGTGTGCCTTTGCATTATATACTTTTACACAGCTCATTGTAGTGATAATTGAGCCTACCATATTATGAATATGTTTTAGAAATTGTGAAAATATGAATAGAGTATATAGATACTACCATATCATGAAATTATTGTATGTGAACCCAGATAGGGACCATGATAAGGTTTTGAAGAAGACTTGGAGGTCTTTTGTCTTGAGACATTAGTCTCATTCAATTATTATAAAAGAAAGAAAGACAGACAAAGACAAAGACATCATAACAGAGTGCGTGGATTCATGTACACCATCCCAATTGATAAAATGAAAACTATCTATTAGATTCACCGTTCATTATCCTTTCAAACAAAGAAAAGAAGATGATAAATATATTTTGCATTAACTTCATATAAATTGATGTTAAAAGACCTTTATCCATGCTGGATCTATTAGGGACCATGATAAGGTTTTGAAGGTCTTGAGACATTAGTGTCCTTCAATTACAAAAAAAGAAAGAAAGACAAAAGACAAAGACCTCGTAATGGAGTGTGCGCACCCCAATTGATGAAATGAAAACTATCAATTCATCATTCATTGTCCTTTCAAACGAAGAAAATAAGATGATAAACTGAAAAATATATTTTTCATTAACTGTGATGACCCAAAAGGTCATCTTATGTAATTTAAGCCTTATCTGTATTCCGAGGCTCTGAGAGTCTCCGTTAGTCTTACCTCGTTATGCGTGCGCAGCCCGGGCGTGTATCCGGGAAGCTATTATGTGAAAAGTTGATGAAAAATGAGTTTTTGATAATTAATGAATGAATATAGTTGACTTTGGTCAACATTTCTGGCAAACGGATCCGGACCCGTGATTCGACAGTCCCGGAGGGTCCATAGGAAAATATGGAACTCGGGCATATGCTCGGAATCGAATTCCGAGGTCCCAAGCCCGAGAAATGAATTTTTAAAAGAAATTATTTTCTGAAAATAATAAAGGAATAAGAAAGTGAATCATTATGTGAAAATAGTGTTACCGAGCCCGTATTATGGTTCCGGAGCCCGGAACATATTTATTATATATTAATTGTCTTATTTGTAAAATTTGGTGTAAAACGGGCGTGAATTGAGTGGTTTCAGATCATAGATGAGATTTTGGAAGTTTTAAAGAAATGGAAATGTGGCTTGGAAAGTGATGTGTTCCCGAGGTCCGAGTGAGATTCCGAGACCGGGAATAGTTCCGTGGTGTCAATTATAACTT
>ML278841.1:3868-42246 GCA_005239495.1 Nicotiana undulata
AAAAAGAAAGACAGTGCAGCATGAGTAGATATAATCACATATGTACCCAGTGAGTATCCCATTTAAACTCGTAAAGAGTAGTGACGAGAGGTAGAATACATAATCACTAAGGTCAAGTACATAGTTAAATAAAATACATGTTGAGCAATAAATCATATGAGAAAGTACATCAAGTATAAGAACATGTAAGCAACAATCAGTAACTGATCTCAAACATAGTCTTCCTTTGTAAGCTATTCATAGTTATATTACTTGTTCTCTTTCTCATTATCCGAAATGTCTTATCTTTATTCTCAATTGATCACTTCCCAGTACTCTGTATTGTTTCTCAACTCACCCTCGTATAAATCCAACTCAATGCAAATGCGGAGGAATGCAATGCGTGTATATATATAACCGACACGGACAAGACTATCGACCGAAGTCATAAGGGTGGGTCATAAGGACTAACACGGTCATAAAGATCCACACGTTCGCGAATCATACATGCGACCCGTGCGCTGACTCGATAGTGATAAGCTCTCCACGATCGCGAATCATACCTGCGACTCGTGTGCTGACTCGATAATGATAAGCTCCCCACGATCGCGAATCATACCTGCGACTCGTGTGCTGACTATGCAAAGTAAAACTCTCCCCGATCACGAATCATGTCTGTGACTCGGGGGCCGATGAAAATAGTAGTATAATTCTTCCTGATCACGAATCAAACCTGTGACTCAAGGGCAAGTAAAATAAGTCTGATCTCTCCTTGATCACGTATCAAACCTGTGATTCAGGGGCTGGTAAAAATATGAGTGTAATTCCTCCCTGATCACGAATCAAACCTGTGACTCAAGGGCAAGTAAAATAAGTCTGATCTCTCCTTGATCACGTATCAAACCTGTGATTCAGGGGCTGGTAAAAATATGAGTGTAATTCCTCCCTGATCACGAATCAAACCTGTGACTTAGGGGCTAGTAAAATATAAGTGAAATTCCTCCCTGACCACGAATCAAACATGTGACTCAGGGGCAATGAAAATATAAGTTCTCCCCAATCACGAATCAAACCTATGACTCGGGGGCCATGAATGCATGAATGTGTGTATGCGACTGCATGAATGCATATATATATGTGTGTGTATATGTAGACACCGTGGTACCGACCCGCCCACACTTAACGGGATCGGATAGTCACACCTCACTTGATAGCCAAAGTTAGGATTTTCATCATATTATCCTCTTTGCTCATAATATTACCATGATTGAACAATTCAAGTACGAGAAGGAATTTTAACCACCTTCATTTAGCTCAACAGCTCATTATCAAGACTTATTTCATTATTCAAGTATAAGAAGGAATTTTAACCACCTTCATCCAGCTCAACAGCTCATTATCTCATTTACTCTTTGCTCTTTATCAATTATACCAGGAGTAACACAATTACTCAATTGATGAAGTTCATAATTCTTATCTGAATATTATGTACATTTAATTCGCAGCTATCATAGCTCAATTTCATCAAATATCAGTAATAACTCGTACAAAACATCAGATAATATCAAACAAATAGTTAGAACATGCTCGTGGATCCTACGGCTGCCCGATATACAGTATATATGCCACGTACGGACTCTCATCACGTGGTACGTACGTAGCCCCCTCAACGAGCACAATTAGACAGCAAGAGCATAGGGAAAATTTCCCCCTTACAAAGTTTGGAAAGGAGACTCACCTGGACAAGTGCTCCTCCGGCCAACGGACCAATCAACACGACGCACGAATATTCCGAATTACCCTCGATGGCTTGCAACTAGCCAAAAACACATAATTATATCAATTAAGGAAGATTCGAGGAGGATTTATTAAGGATTTCCCTTAAAAACGTATTCTTGACGTACTTTGGAAATTAAACTCCGAGCCTCGGCGTCTGGAAAATTATAATTCTTGAAGAAACGCGCTATACGTCGCCTAAGGATCAAGATTAACTCAATTAATCATCCCTCAATGGCCCAAAAATCAGAATTCACATTTTCATCAAACCCCTCTTTCTTCCCCCAACAATTTCTTATGAATTTCAATGAATTAGGAAGAGGAAATTCTCAAAGAACGGAAGAAATTGACATGCGGAGGGTTAAGGATTACTTACCTGAGGTAATTGGGCTGAAACAGTCGTTCTGGAGCTCTTGGGGTCGTTAACAGTGGAGGAAAAATTGATTTTTGGATGAAAATTCAAGAAGTGGGCTATTTATAGGTCTGCCCAGCAGTTTCCGCACCTGCGACCTTTGGATCGCAGGTGCGGACTCGCACCTGCGGGAAATTGGCCGCTCCTTCAAAAAAAGGCCTGGGCACTGGGGGAATTCTCGCACCTGCGGACTTTGGATAACAGGTGCGGACTCGCACCTGCGGGAAATTTGCCGCACCTGCGATGGCCTGGGCCGTGGGGATTGCTCGCGCCTGCGGAGTCTGGTCCGCTCCTGCTGAGCCGCTCCTGCGGAAGGAGACGCGCCTGCGATTGATTTTCCGCTGGTGCGAACCTCGCGCCTGCGGTTCATGGACCACAGGTGCGGTCACACCAGCAGCTCAATTGCTGGTTTTTGACCCCGTTCGGGGTCCGGGAGACCCATGGGCCCACCCGAGCCCTCGACAAATTATACCAATGAGTCCCAAATCACATGACGGACTCGCTCGAGCTCCCAGAACACTAAAAACATCATCCAAACTACAAATCACCCTCCCAAAACCCCTTAGTTCAAACTTAGGATTTCAAGAAAATTTCAATTGCTCACCACTACGCCGAACGGGTCTATACTGCTCGGAATGACCCCAAATTTTGCGGACAAGTCATAAATGACTATATGGAACTATTGCCAGTTCCGGAATTCCATTTGGACCATGATATCACGAGGTCCAATTCNCCATCCGAAGCTGCTGGAACTGTTAGAACTTGATTCCGAGGTCGTTTGCTCAAAATGCTGCTCGGAACCAAAATCAGCCAAATAGGCTAGCCTTCAGGAACCAAGTGTTCCTGAACAGGCCCAATCACTTCTGAACCTCGAACTACCTGCCCACACAAGTCATAAGGCACGAGTAGTCTCTATGGAAAGAGTCATTCACGGGAATGGAGTCCCAATACACAAAACGACCGGCTGGGTTGTTACAATTGTACTTGACATGTGCCTAAACCTTTTCATCTATAGTCCTGTGGCCTCGGACGACCCCCATTTTTCCCATACCATCCCAATTTTCTTCCAACCAACCCGAATAGAAAGGGGCGCAACCAGCATGATATCTATCTGGTTCAATGGTGTCTTTCTCCATTATAATCTTGCAGTGCCACATGTGTTGAGTGTGGCACTTGTGAGGACTATCATCATTCTGAAAGTCAGCCCGGAAATGGCAAATCTTGTCAACCCTTGGTATGACTTGCTTTTTACTCGCTTGTCTCATAACCCAGAGAGGGACATAAGGGTATGTTCCTATCAAGACAATCAATATCAGGAATGGTGCATCTCTGGACCGGACGATGAACTCTTCTGTCGGAAAGCACTCGAACATCCATTGGACTTGTTCCTCGGTCAGGTTATCGAAGAACTCAACCCACTCTTACGCATTCTCAGGCTGAGTAAACATGTCGGGGATGTAAGTCATTTGCTTTGGATGGTGGAAAGCGATGTGGTCATTCCACGCCCTTTGCTAAAACTCTTGTCGGTACTGGACCCTTTGGAGATGATCTAAGAGCCAGAGTTGTAGTAATAAGTTGCAGCCCTCAAAGTGTTTTGATCCTCTTTGGCATTTCTCTAAGGCTCGGTATATGTCTGAAATGATCATAGGGACAATGCTGAAGTTTTTCCCACCAATTCCCTCCATTAGTGTCTTGGTTACCATAGCCAAACTAGTATGGATTCTTTCCTTCTTCATTGGAAATACAATCATGCCCAGGAAGCAAACCATGAAAATGAACACCCTGTGTTCTTCTTCAAACCCATCATTTTCAGGAAACTTTTGCCTGTGCAGTTTTCAGGCATTAACAAGCCAGGAGTCTCCCAAACTAGACCGGCCAATCCTCCTATTTCCTCTAACAATGGCGTCATTTTGATGTCCCCAAAGCAGAAGACGGTTCTTTCACAGTCCCAGAATAGGGTAGCAACCTCTATCATCATGTAGTTAGGCTAGATGTCCAGGAGGGACGGTAGATAACCCAGGTATTTCATGATGAGCGTTTTGTCACTAGAATGCAGATCTTCCCACCAACTCAGCAATTTTGGGTGGATGTTGGTGACCATGACGAATCTGGGGATGTCGTGCCTCATATTTCTGCAAGGCAAACAAGGTTAGGCCCTGACCCCCACCAGACTCGACTATTTAACATCAACGATTAGCATGAAGCATTTAATTCTCCAAATAAATGCACAGAACGTGATGATATCCGTTGGGTTTATGGAAACCTGGGAGGCTTTTGGACAAAGCTATCTTAAAGGCTATTGTGCGGACTACACGTTAGCTTGGCTAGGTTTGACCATGATGCATGCAATAGTGTAATGGAGAAAGGTTTCTATAGGGTTTTAGACTGGTACCCTTGAGCGGACAACTCAAGGGGGAAATGCACGAAAACGTCGACTGCACAGCTGATCGACTAGTTTTACCGCAAATAAGCCTTTTCGAATTTAGGGGGTGATGATATAGGCAGGGCGCAACCACTCATCAAGCGTTGCTATATGATTTTGTTTGGCACGAGTGGAGTATGAATGTTGGATCATGGACAATTCAATAAATAGTAAACACGTAGTCACGTATGTGAACGTTATGAAAGCAGTAAATACAGCAGTTTATGATTTAAAACGATTACAAAGGAAGGAAACAAGAAAGATATGTCAGTTACTTTTGAAGAAAATCAAACTCTAAAAGGAAATAAACATGTAATTGCACATAGGAAGAGGTACAAATTAACAGAGTAATTTGAAATAGTAAAAGCCTGAAAAGTCCCCAGCAGAGTCGCCATGTTGTCCCGCCCCCTTTTTCCAACTCCTTTCGGGGTCGGTCAAGGGTTTTTGACATTGTTTGGACAACTCATTCCTTTTGGGAAAGGGGTTTGCATGTTTTGAAGAGTCCCCACCTAACGATTTTAAGGTGCGTTAGGGAACCTATTTGGGGGTTCATTTACAACTAAGTTTGACAACCAGAGACAGGGTAAGGGCTTGAAATTATCCTAAGGGGAAGGTGTTAGGCACTCCTCAGGATCCACAAGTGTGGTTCCCGGCCAAATAGCATTTGTGAATTTGTACAACTAGCAGGTAAATAATTAACGTCCAAATAGTAGGGGTTTTTGAAATGTTCATAGCCCAAGCACACATATGTATGAAAATAGCTAATAGCTAATTAAATATTGGAAAGGATTAGAGTCTAAGAATGTATATAGAGTAGGAGTATCCTAGGTTTGTTTGTAATATGGATTACATCAATGCAATAGTCGGTATGACACTCCTCAAAGAGGGGCTACACGTTGTATTAGTGCACCAGTCATCATATCCATATCTACGAGTATTTGGTCACGATCTCTATTGCATGCTGTTACCCGTCCCTTCCTATTAGTCCCGGAGGAATTTAGGACTTTTATCCTATGAGGGAGGTTTTAGGCAGACCCTCGGGTTTTAAAGGTAAAATACTAAGGCAACATATAGAAAAAAACATATAGGACTGCAGATAGGGGAATAACATATAAACAGGAAAGGGCTCAAATACCTCCACAGATAATACCAAGAATCAGCATGACTCAAACACATTTAAGATCTTGGTTTTAATTCAGATCCTAAGTATGGTATCTAGGTGATAACAACAGATTTATTGTATAACTCAGAGAAGAAGTCTTAATCCGTTTTTGCCTACTGATTTTAAGCATGCTGATAGTTAGACAGTGCACATGTAAGAAGTGTATTCCAGTTTTTAACAGCCTTAATTACCTAAGGCTTGCCTAAGCATGACGTAATACTCAATTGTTACCAGAATTGTTTGAAAAATAGTGTAGGAGTTATTTTACCTAGATCATGTTGTTATAGGTTTGTAAGAAACACATAATTGTTTGCCAGTCTGTTAAAACATGGGAGGAGACTATTTTATACCCTTTTCGTGCATCAGTAGTTTAATTAGGTGTGACTAAGCGAGTATGCAATGATTTTAGATGCAGATTCCTAAAGCAGGATTTCCAAATGCTTAACATAATCACATCATTATGCACAGTTTCAGAATAGGCAAAAGTGACACTTTATTTTAATGTTGTTTATCCTAGAACAGGATTTCTAAGTGCGTAGCATGGTTGTAGCATGATAAGACATGATAGCAATTTATTTTATCCGGGAATAGGATTTTCTATGTGATGGATAGTAGTACCAAATTGAGATGCTGAAAACAGTATATATGAAGCATATGGAGCATGGTATCTAATGCATGGCATGCTTTGTGTTTCTACCCTTGACTACACTACTGCATATATATTACCCTCCCTTTTTCATTATCCAACCCCAGAGTTGTTTACAAATAGTTATTACAGACCGTCGAGCATGAATTACATAATTGAAATAAGGAAAATAAGAAGCTATTTTATAGGGAGCCTGCAGATAAGCCCAAAACCTCCAGAACCTCATTTCCAAATGATGTTTCACAGCCTTCTCATAATCCGGGTTTGTCAGAGTTCCCTAAGGACCTCAAGGTATCCTGGACAGTGCTTTCACCCAGATTTCATAGACATAGTAGAGTAAGTGCAGTGTGGAAGGTCCAGCCTTAGTATGTCAGAGTTTAGAGGGAGCTCAAGGTTCCCAAAGCAGTGCTCACACAAAGGGGGCAGAACTTAAGGGTCTAACAGTAGAGTGAGAGTGCTTGAAAAGTTTTGAAAAGCTTTGAGCAAGGAGGAATAGTTTTACATAAGAAAGACTGTTTAAATATGAGTTTTGCATAAGGACTTTATCAATAAAACAGTTTGAAAAAGAGTATGGCAATCAAAATAAACACATTCACATCTTAGGATCAGGACATCATACTAAGACAAGTTCAACAACCACAAACAGGGTAATAAGGGATTGGGGACAAGTATATAGCATATAGGGGTAAGTACATAGTAGGCAGAGATGTACATAGGTACTAAATCAGGGAAATTCTAAAGGGATTCAAGGGGGTAAGCTACAGTAGGTATTTCAGGACCACAAAGAACAAAGCAATCATAAATTGCAACTTACTTAGCACATAGAGTTTAGGCCAGGAATCAGAGAAGACTAAGTATTGCAGAGTCATAGTGAAGTATGCCAAAAGGGGTATCATAAGCATGCTGAGTTCTAAGGGAGGGGATATATAACATGCTGATAATATAAACATGTCAATCACAGGTTCCACAACAAAACCATAAGTAAAAAGCAGACTAGAAATAGAATGAATTGCGGTAGTAAAAGAAACCTATTGTTTTTTGTGCTTAAACTGAAATTAGGACATACTGTTGATACCCAATTTTTCTTCAAATTATTTTCAAACTTGCGTATAAGCTTTCAAAATCCCTATTTAAAATAATAAGCATTTTTCCTATTTTTCCTATTTTAATAAATTATTCGCGTGTTTATTCAATATTTCATATTTTAATAATTATTCATAAATTATGTTATAAATAATTTCGAAATGTGTCACAGCTCGGTATATCATTTTTAATAATTTTTTGTCCATAAGGATTCAATTATTTCACAAATTAGCAATTGGGTATCCTTTAATTCTAATTACAGTAACTTTGCAATTATAGCCCAATTGCACACTCTATGTTATTTTAATTCGATAATTAGTTTTTTTTATATTTAATATTGTTTAATTCCTTTAATTTCATTTATTTAAACTTAATTTCATTTTTATATAATTATTGGCTATTTTAATTAATTAATTATCTATTTTGTTGGGTATTTAACATCTAGCCTATCTTGTCTAAATACTAGCCACATTTAAACCCCTAAAATACCCAACCCAATTAACCCAATTACCCAACCCAAATCCCAATTAAAATACCCAGCAGAGTCTTCAATCAACCCGACCCAATCCCTAATTAAATCTGAGTCGGTGATCAAATAAGATCAACGGCCCAGATCTCCCCTTTCCTAAATTAACTCCCACCTAACCCCCCCCCCCCGCTCCCCGTCTCATTTCGAGACTCCTCACTCTCTCTCTTTGTCTCTTCTTCTCCCCTTCTCTCTAGAACCTTCTGGTTCTTTGTCTTCTCCGATGGCTTTCTCCGGCCACTTCCAGTCTCACCTCTTTCGACTACCAGTCTCCATCATGTCCCTTCTCTCTTGTTCACTTCATCTCTGAGGCCCTTGAGGGCCTGGGCCATGCCAACTCGCTCCTGGGGGCTCCTGCTTGGATTTTTTCCGGCCTCTCCGGTGGGGTTTGGACATGACCACGCCATATCCACCACGATCTTTGAGTTTCACGGCAGGTTCTACGATTTCTCTAGTTTCTTATGAAACCCTAATTTATTGCCTAAACCTCTTGAATCTATGGTATTTTTAACGATTTAAACTTGTTTTTTCATGTTTTACACGGTTCTCAACTCAATCTCTGAAAATCTTCCGTTTTGAAATGTTTTGCTTCCTTTTAAAATTAAGGGTTTCTCAGAACCTTTTCTATGTTGGTCCTACTGATTTTTCTCTTCACTCTTAAGTCTATTCTCTGCATATTGTGATGATTCTGTGATTGTTATCTCGCCTATGTTAAAACCCTAATTTCTCTATGTCTGATTCTGTGTATTAGCATAACTCTCTCTCTATTTAAGTTTCTGTACCTCGAACATGTTCTACTGAGTTTCTAAGGCCTAACCTACTCGTATTATCTATATATGATTGTTTATTCATCTCTGAACTTGTACGTGCTATGCTTATTAGATCTTCTATATATGTGTTGAAATTTGGAGCATAAATCCCTCTTGATTGACTCTAATTTCTTTATTGAATGATGTGATTGAGAATATGAAAACTCTTCCTGTTTGTTTAGACTGATTGATTCACTTACCTTGTTCATTAATTTGCTCTATTTTCTGAACTACTATGGCTTTCTGAATCTAGTCTTAATTGTTTACCCTATTATTCCTTCCCTTAAATCGAGTCTTGACTTATTTTACTTTGCCTTATGAAACTATGTGTTTTACTATTGAATTCCAATCCCTTAATTTAAGGTAGTGATTTGTCTTGATTATTCAGTTAATTGATTCCGAGATTCCTTGTTACTTAACATACCTTGATTGTTTCCTTATTTAAGTCTTATGCTGACTTTATTTACCTTATATGGCTATGTGTTTTACCATTTTGAGTTTGAAACCCTTGACTTAAGGGAACCGGGTATTTTCTTACACTGATTTGATTCTGTCTTCTTTTTACCATTGTCTTTTACTACCTATTTGCAACTATAAATACTCTACGTCTTTCATTGACACCGGACACACACAAACTTGTGTTCAAACTTATTCTGTTTTATCAATACTGCTCTAAGCTCTCTTGTGCTTTCTCTCTTTCTTTCTTTACTCTGCTACTACTCTCTCTGCTCTTGTCACTTAGTAGCCGGCTGCAAGCCAAGGCTACTATTGTGTTATCACTTGCTCTTACATTCTGCTGTGCTCTTCTATCATCTAGTATGTTCTAATTAATTTTCAAAAGCTCCAGAACAATGTGTTTATTTATATTTCAGTTTGTCGTATTCTTAATTGTCTTCTACCTATGTTTCTACTGTTCAACATGTAATTAACTCCTTGTTTTCCTGTTGATACTTGCCATGTTTACCTCTTTACATGTCTATGAGTGAAGCCAATACTTGTTCAACATGTAATTAGCTCTCTGAACCTTTTACCCGTTATTCCTTATCCTAATTATGACTTATATTCTTATGACTATTGTTTGCTCCTAATTTAACTTGTTATAACTCTCCAGTTTTGAAAACTCTTTTCTTAAACTACGAACTTTCCTCTCTTCCCTGCACTTACACTACTCCTAGAAAATTAGGTCTTACCCCCTTCGTGTGAGCATTGCCTTGAGTACCCTGAGTATGCATTGAACTTTGACACACAAGGCTGATAATTCCATACTGCACTTGTTAAAATCATGAAAATTTGCTTGGGTGCTGGTATTGGCCAGGGAACCATTGGGCCCCCTTGGGAGCTTTGCCGCACCCAGGCCATTAAGGCTGTGAAACTCGAAAGAAGTGAGGCTGGGAGATTGGGCCTGGTTGAAGGCTCCATGTAGAATAACTTCTTATGTTTCCTTTCATTAATGTAATTTATTATTATTGGCTTGTAATAATTTGTAAACGAATAATTGGGGCTAGACAGTGAATGTGGGAGGGGTTATGCATGCTTTAGCTTAGGTGATGGGTAGAAAACATGTATATAGGACTTTATTTGTGCATTAGATAACTTGTATAGGACATGCATCTCACATAATATAAATTCTTTCTTAGGTCTTTCACTTTCAGCATGTTATCATCCCCATTCCATAATCCTGATCAATTAATAACAAGCCTAATAAACTGTCATAAGGTCATTACTGCATTTCCATCTTAGAAACCATGTGTTAGGAACTTCTATGTGCATTAGATATCCTGTTGTTTAGGATCTCACACTCGATTGAATTGCAAATCGTTAAAACGCCTAATTGGCATGCTTAATCTAACAAAAATGCGGTTAGCCTACTTGAAACATTTTCTGCAAATACATTCTAAAAAATCAGAATCCAAAATATGCATGTTCACCTTTTGAGATAGTTAGGCAATGTATACGACACCTAGCCAACTTTAGGCCGAATGCGATAAAATTAAACCAATTATGTTTAGGGCTAATCAACCTCTTTAACCTTTGAACCATGTTGCTCCCATTATAGTTTTACCTCACTGAGGTTCACTTTGTTTTACTAAAACTCTGGCTTTATTTTAAAACTAATTATGCACCGGATGTATTCTACATCCAGAACTTGAAGAAGAAACCAACAGAGACCTTTCGCGAGTATGCTACTCGTTGGAGGTCAGAAGCTGCCAAGGTCAGACCGGCCTTGGAAGAGGAACAAATGAAGAAATTCTTTGTGCGCGCTCAGTATCCTTAGTACTATGAGCGGCTAATGATGGTCGAGGGGCACAAGTTTTCTGATATCATCAAGCTAGGAGAGCGAATCGAGGAAGGCATCAAAAATGGTATGGTTACTAATTTTGAAGCCTTACATGCTACCAATAAAGCTCTGCAATCTGGTAGTGTGTCCAAGAAAAGGGATGTAGGATCCGTGATGGTGGCACAGCAAGCCAAGTCCCCTCCCAAATACCAAGTATACCCCGCACCTTCCTTCACATACCAACCAGCTCCAAGCTACCAAGCACCCTCACTTCAATACCAAACACCCTCACCCACCTACCAGATCCACCACCCACATATCAGCCTACCTCGCCCAGATACTCCCAACCAGATCCCGTCTATAATGCCTACAATTCCCAACCTTCTCACTATCAATCGCCACCTAATCGCCAAAATTTCCCAAGACCTCGTCAAAAATTCGACCGTCGTCCACCAAAACAGTATACTGCCATAGCTGAACCCATTGACCAATTATACGAAAAACTCAAAGTCGCCGGTTACGTCACACCTGAGAACCCTTCTCAGTGGGCTAACCCCAACAAAACCTATGCTTACCACTATGGCATGAAGGGACACACCATCGAGGAATGTCGTTCCTTGAAGGACAAGATACAAACCCTCATAGATAATATGATCATTGTAGCTAAGGACCCTGCTCCTAATGTTCGCAATAATCCGCTGCCTGACCATAAAGGTGGTGTCCACATGATTGAGGTTGAAGATGATTGGGATCCCGAGGGATCAATAGGGCTAATTTCCGAGGGTGATCCGAAGAAGCCTGCAATTAATCTTAATTCGATCGTGGTCCAGATGCAGCCATCTGAGGAAGATTAAGTAAACATGTCCATTCCACTTGAGTTTGAATTGAGACCACCCGCCAAAGAAAAGGCCCCAGGACCAATCGAAGTCGAGTTTGTATGAGCGCTCGAAGTTGCAGTCCGGCCATCTATAACATATACTCTGGCAGGAATAAGAATGACCACACCTATCCCAGTGGCAATGTCAACAATGGCACCTTTTTACTCAGACGCCATTCCGTGGGACTATACCGCTGAAGCAAGGCAAGTCGTAAGAAGCCATCGCTGCACATGGTCTGACGAGAGCTGGCAGAGTTTATACCCCTGAACATTTGGCCGAGTCTAGCAAGCAAGCCAACAACCGTCCCCCCATCGTTGAAATAGGTTCAGACGATCAGTGGAGAAAGATACAACCCAAGGAATACTCAATCCACGACCAGTTGAACAAAATGCCAGCTCAGATATCCATCCTCTCCCTGTTACAAAACTCTGAAAATCATAGGAGTGCTTTGCTAAGGGTGTTGAGTGAAGCATACGTACCAGACAATATCACCAGTGGGGAAATGGACAACATGGTAGGCCAGGTACTGGAGAGCCATAAGATCTTTTTCCATGAGGATGAGCTACCGCCCGAGGGGTTAGGGCATAAAATAGCACTACACATCACGGTACAATGTGAGGATAGTTTCATCACAAGGATCCTAATTGATGGGGGTTCCAGCCTCAACATCTATCCGCTGGTCACACTCAAGAAATTGGGCAAGAGTCTACATGAGATAAAGGAAAGAGATATCAACATAAAATCCTTCGATGGTTCGCAGAGATCCACCATGGGAAAAATCACCTTGTGCTTACAGATAGGACCAACTTTGTTCGATGTAGATTTCCAAGTGATAGATGTGCCTGCATCCTACAACTTAATGTTGGGACGACCTTGGATCCACGCTGCTGGGGCCGTGGCATCAGCCCTACACCAAGCTGTTAAGTTTGAATGGAATCACCAAGACGTAATCATTCATGGCGACGGTAGCAACCATATCTACGGTCGCCAGACCTTTTCGGTCATCGTTGGACGGAGGAAGTTAGGTGGAAAAATTTATCACAATGTTGAACGTGTTACCGCCATTAACAAGGACAAGTGGTGGGGCAGTAAGACCGAAAGCATATTGAACTGGCAAGGGTACGAGTCGGGTAAAGGGCTCGGTAAGAATCTCCAAGGAATAACAAAGCCAATAACACTCAAGAAGAACAGTACCACTATCGGTCTAGGGTACGAGTACACTTGGAAGGAGTTCAAGGACTGGTCCCCACCATGGCGCAACCCCTACTACTCAATACCTCACATAGAGCAGACTTTCCAGCCAGCTGATATCACATATGGTATAGACGAGGAGGAGGCGCTAGCAGCAATAAGGGATCTATTTCTAGATGTTGAGGACATTGACTGTTGTGTCATTCTTGAAGAGGAGGGGGAGGAAGGCCCTTCTATACAAATCGTGAGCAAGGGATCATGTCTCAACAATTGGTCCGTCAGGACAAACAAAGCCCGTCAAGCCTCGGGGTAGCAAGGCTAGCAAAACAAGCATCATTTACAGTTTATTTATTTCAAAGAATTTTCCTCTCGTTTTAAATTTCTTCAAGAAAGAGCTCCCATATTTAAACAATGATTCAATTTATCAAAGCATTTCCAGTTTCTTTATAAATATTATATTTACTTGCTACTGTTTTCCTCCCCATTACTTTATTTACACAGCATTACAATTACTTATCTTGATGAACCGACGACTGTGACCTACAACGAGGCAACGCAACAAGTGGATTCCGAGTCAGGCGAGGATGATATACCAGAGGATATTATTAAATAGGTCGAGAACTTTGAGAATAGACCTAAGTCTAACTTGGACGAGACTGAGGTCGTCAACCTGGGAAACATAGAGATCGTCAAAGAAACACGCATCAGCATGCATCTGTCGCCGTCAGAAAATGAGGAATATACAGAATTCTTAAGGGAATATGAGGACATATTCTCCTGGTCATATGACGACATGACTAGCCTCAGTACATCTATTGTGGCCCACAAGCTGCCAACCAATCCAACATGCCCACCAGTAAAGCAAAATCTCAGGAAGTTCAAACCAGACATGAGCCTGAAAATCAAAAAAGAGGTCACTAAACCGATCAACGTCGGGGTTCTGCAAGTGGTCGAATATCCTAAATGGTTAGCCAACATTGTGCCTGTACCAAAGAAAGATGGGAAAATCAGAGTCTGCTTCGACTACCGGGATCTTAACCGGGCCAGTCCGAAAGACGACTTCCCCCTGCCAAACATACACATCTTAATTGACAATTGTGCCAAGCACGAACTGCAGTCCTTTGTAGATTGTTTTGCTGGTTACCATCAGATTTGGATAGACGAGGAAGATGCTGAGAAAACAACATTCATTACGTCGTGGGGATTGTATTGCTACAAGATGATGCCATTCAGTATGAAGAATACATGGGCCACTTACATGAGAGCCATGACTACTATATTCCATGATATGATTCACAAGGAGATCGAGGTATATGTGGAAGACGTCATCATCAAATCAAAGAAAGCTGTTGATCACATGGAAGATTTGAGAAAGTTCTTCAATAGGTTAAGGAAATACAATCTGAAACTTAACCCCGCAAAGTGTGCGTTCGGGGTTCCTGCTGGCAAGCTACTAGGGTTCATTGTTAGTCGTCGAGGAATATAGCTAATCTATCAAAGGTCAAAGCCATCCAAAAATTGTCGCCACCAAGGAACAAAAAGGATGTTATGAGCTTCTTGGGACGGCTCAATTATATCAGCCGGTTCATAGCCCAGTCTACCGTCATTTGTGAACCAATTTCAAAATGCTAAGAAAGGATGCTGCCACCAAATGGACTGAGGATTGTCAAAAGGCCTTAGATAGAATCAAAAAGTATCTCTCAACACCACCAGTCTTGGTACCTCCAGAGCTGGGTAGACCTTTATTACTCTACCTGGCCGTGTTAGATGGAGCTTTCGGTTGCGTTCTCGGGCAACATGACGAAACAGGGAGGAAAGATCAAGCAATTTACTACCTTAGCAAGAAGTTTACTCCGTATGAGGCTCGGTATTCTCTATTAGAGCGTACTTGTTGTGCTTTGACTTGAGTCGCACAGAAGCTGAGGCGTTATTTGTGCGCCTACACAACGTACCTCATATCAAGGATGGATCCTCTCAAGTACATCTTTCAGAAGCCCATGCCCACTGACAAGCTAGCTAAATGGCAGGTCCTGTTAAGTGAGTTCGACATCATTTACGTAACTCAAAAGGCGGTCAAGGGACAAGCATTAGCCGATCATCTTGCTGAAAATCCTGTGGGCGGAAAATACGAACCATTGAAAATGTATTTCCCCGATGGAGAAGTGTCATTTGTAGGAGAGGACATTGCAGAATCCTATGACGGTTGGAGGATGTTATTTGATGGGGCCGCAAACTTCAAAGGCGTGGGTATTGGAGCAGTCTTAATTTTAGAAACCGGTCAGCGCTACCCGGTATCTGCCAAACTCAAGTTCCTCTGCACCAATAATATGGCTGAATATGAGGCCTGCATCATTGGGCTCAATTTGGCCATCGACATGAATGTTCAGGAATTATTAGTAATTGGTGACTCAGACTTATTGATACACCAAGTCCAAGGAGAATGGGCGACCAAGAATTCCAAGATACTTCCATACCTACATCGTGTGCAGGAATTAAGAAAGAGGTTCACAAAGATTTAATTCTGGCACGTTCCCAGAATCCAGAATGAGTCCGCTGATGCATTGGCTACCTTGTCATCTATGATCCAGCATCCAGATAAGAACTTCATTGATCCTATCCCAGTGGGGATTCACAATCAGTCGGCCTACTGCGCCCATGTTGAAGAAGAAGCAGATGGAAAGCCTTGGTTTCATGATATTAAGGAGTACTTGGCGGAGGGAGAGTACCTAAAGCTTGAAAACGCTACTCAGAAGCGCACTCTTCGAAGGTTATCAAACAATTTCTTTCACAGCGGAGGAATCATATACAGGAGGACTTCCGATCTGGGTTTGCTAAGATGTGTCGAGGCAAAGGAAGCAACAAAGCTGCTGGAGGAAATACATGTTGGTACATGCGGTCCTCATATGAACGGGTTTGTTCTCGCAAAAAAGATACTTTGGGCTGGTTATTTCTGGATGACCATGGAAACAGACAGCATCCAATATGTCCGCAAATGCTATCGGTGTCAGATACATGGGGATATGATAAAGGTACCTCCCAGCGAGCTTAATGCAACAAGCTCACCATGGTCGTTCGCCGCCTGGGGCATGGACGTCATTGGACCAATCGAGCCTGCAGCCTCCAATGGACACAGGTTCATTCTTGTTGCCATTGTCTATTTCACCAAATGGGTCGAAGAAGCATCCTACAAAGCAGTTACTAAGAAAGTAGTAGCCGACTTTGTCCACGACCGCATTGTTTGTCGATTTGGAGTTCCAGAGTCAATCATCACCGATAATGGTTCCAATCTCAACAGTGACTTGATGAAAGCCATGTGTGAGATCTTCAAGATCGAACACAAGAATTCTACAGCATACATACCTCAAATGAATGGAGCCGTTGAGGCTGCCAACAAGAAAATCAAGAGGATATTGAGAAAAATGATAGAAAAGCACAAGCAATGGCATGAGAAACTGTCATTTGCTCTATTGGGCTATCGCAGGTCAGCAGGTGGCATACCTAGCAGGTCAGCAGGGAAAACCTTTGGGAACTCACGAACCACAGGTACAGACTCCATAGAAGGAACCTCAGCACTAGAATCACGAACATAGGCCAAATAGGCCAAACAACCCTTCTCGACCATACGCCGAGCCTTCATATAAGAAATAACACTGCCATAAGAATGACTAGGAGTCCAACTCCACTCCAAACGAGGTACTCCTGGTAATGCTAAGGTCATTGTCTTGGCATGAGAATAGCGTGATAGGGAGATAGCCAATCCATCCCCAATATGACATCAAAGTTAACCATATCAAGGAGCAAAAGATCAACCTGAGTCTCCATACCACCAATAACTACTAAGCAAGCACGGTAGACTCGATCTACAACAATAGAATCACCCACCGGGGTAGACACATATACCGGAGCTCAGGGAATCACATGACATGCTCAAATAAGGGGTAAATATGAAGACACATAAGAGAAAGTAGAACTCGGATTGAATAATACCAAAGCATCTCAACTGCAAACTGATACCGTACATGTGATAACTGCGTCAGAGGCCTCAGCCTCAGGCCTTGCTGGAATAGCATAGCATCGGGGCAGAGCACCTCCCAACCTGCACATTTGTGGGTCTACCTGCTACGGGCTGACCCCTACCTCTCATGACCTGTCCGCAACCTCTATGAGTCTGACCTCCACCTCTAGCACCACGACCACCCCTAGCTGGCTGAGGGGGCGAGGGTGCACTTGATGCGGGAACCATGGCACGAGAACCGTGATAGTGAGAACCACCAAAACCTCGGGGGCAAAACTTGGAAATATGCCCCATACCACCGCAAGTGTAGCAAGTCTTCGGCTGGTGAGAATACTGACCATGGAACTGTCCCTGACGACCAAAATGACCACCCTGAAGACTCTGAATCGGCGGTGCACTGATGGGATGCCTGGAGTGCTGACTGATAAGGCCTAATGGGATGACCTCTGCCAAAGGAATCTCTGCCTCCATAGGAGGCACCACTGAAATGGCCAAAATGACGAGGTCTCTTGTCAGACCCCTGATAACTACCCTGGGATAATACCATCTCAATGCGTCTGGCCACATCAGCTGCATCCTGGAAGGAGATATCAGTACCCGTCTCCCTAGCCATCTGAAGTCTGATAGGCTGGGCCAAACCCTTAATAAATCTCCGAACCCTCTCCCGATCAGTGGGAAGTATCATATGTGCATGCCTGGATAGAGTGATGAACCTGGTCTCGTACTGAGTAACAGACATAGATCCCTGCTGGAAGCGCTCAAAATGCATCCGAAGATCCTCTCGCTAAGTAATGGGAAGACACTTCCCCAAGAATAGCTCGGAGAACTGAGCCCAAGTCAATGGTGCAGACCCAGCTGGTCTGGTCAGGCAATAGTCTCTCCACCAAGTCTTGGATGCGCCAGACAACCGAAAAGTAGCATAGTCAACTCCATTGGACTCCACAACGCCCATGTTCCGAAGAACCTCATAACAGCTGTCTAAATAATCCTGGGGATCCTCTGATGGTGCACCAGCAAATGTAGTAGTGAATAACTTGGTGAACCGATCTAGTCTCCATAGAGCATCTACCGACAGAGCTTCACCCTCTGCTGCCTGTGCCACAATACACGGCTGAGCTACTCCAGCTCTTTGAGGTGCTGGAGCCTGAAACTGAGTGGAAAACTGCTCTGGGGTGTGAATAACAGGAGTCTGGGTCCCTCCCCCAGCCTGAGAACCATCTGGTGCAGTAGGAAGAAAACCCGCCTAAACCACACTCTCCACAAGGCCCACCAAGCGGACTAGAGCGTCCTGAAGCACCGGGGTAGCAATGAACCCCTCTAGGACCTGAGCTGGTCCAACTGGGACTGTCTAAGTAGGAACCTCACCGGCAAAGTCTACTTGTGGGTCCTCTGCTGGGTCTGCTGCTCTGGGTTGAACCCTGCCCCTGCCTCGGCCTCTAGCACGGCCTCGGCCTCGGCCCCTCGTATGAGCTGCAATTGGAGGATTAGGCTGTTGATCGGTCGATGAGGAAGCACGCGTCCTCTCCATCTGCGAGAGAGTAGGATAGAGACTCAATTAGTATTTAGAATTCAAATGGCACGACAGAGAATAAAAGATACGAAGTTATTCTTAACTTTGCAGCCTCTGGGGGATAAGTACAGACGTCTCCGTACCGATCCCTCAGACTCTACCAAGTTTGTCCGTGAGTTGTGAGACCTAAGCAACCTAGTGCTCTGATACCAACTTTTCACGACCCGAAATCCCACCTTCGGGCCATGACTGCGTCTAACGTTGAACCCGCTATACAAGCAAACATTTGAACTAAATAAAACTCATTAACAATTAAAATGAACAAGATGACAAGGGCATCTATAATTAACAACATGAAAGTTAACGAATTACAAAAATAATATGGCAAGCTTCGAAGTAAAACCTTTAAATATAACCCAGAACTGGTGTCACGTACTCACAAACTGTCTAAGAGATTACTAAATACAAAGGTCTGAAATAAGTACATATGACTGTCTTTGAAACTATAAGATAAGACAGAGCTGAAAGTGAAGGGTAGAAGGTGACGCCAAGGCCCACGAACGTCTGCGGGTCTACCTCGATGTCTCCTGTATGACCTGATGGAATGCTCCGACCGTCAGTGACCACCGGGTCCGGCTGCATAGTCTGCACAACATAATGAAGTGCAGGTGTAGCATCAGTACAACCGACCCCATGTACTGAGTAAGTGCCGAGCCTAACCTCGGAGAAGTAGTGACGAGGCTAGGACCGACAACAATATACGTACCTGTGCAATTCTATATAATAACAGGAAAAATATCGACAGAAATAAGCAAGTAAAAACAGATACGGGAGAACATGCTGGGGGTAAAAGGGGCAACAAAATTCTAGCACAGTAGAACAGCGTAATAACTGAAATGTAAAAGTAAAAGCAGGAATTTAACTTCTCAGAACAGATAATGAATAGCAAAAGGCACAGCATGTCCCCTCGTGCATAATCCTGCAATCTCTCGGCACGGAATATCCCCTCGTGCATAAATTGTAACACTCGGCACGGAATGTCCCCTCGTGCAATAAATAATCAACGATCAACACGGCATGTCCCCTCGTGTGATAAATAATAAACAATCAGCACGGCATGTCCCCTCGTGCGATAAATAATAAACGATCAACACGGCATGTCCCCTAGTGTGATAAATAATAAACAATCGGCACGACATTTCCCCTCGTGCGATAAATAATAAACGATCAACACGGCATGTCCCCTCGTGTGATCAAAAATAAACGATCAACACGGCATGTCCCCTCGTGTGATAAATAATAAACGATCAACACGGCATGTCCCCTCATGTGATAAATAATAAACAATCAGCACGACATGTCCCCTCGTGCGATAAATAATATAAAAACAACAATATAATGTGAACATCAACAATAAGAAATCTCAAGTGTATGGAAATACTCAATAAAATTATATCGTCCCGGCAAGGGACTCAGTTATAACCAACCTCGCATCAGAAATACAATTTCAACAGTAAAAGCCTCAACTGAAACAAATAACACAATAACTTCCCATGTCATAAAACCACATCAAGGTATCACTTCTAAATCACCAATTACTCATAGTACAGAGAATATTAAGAACACGGTATGATTCATCATGTTTAAACTACAGGCATGCTTGACCACAATATATAGGAACCCGTCACCTCACCTATACGTTGGACATGAATTACACATAGCCAATAAGACTCTATACATATTCCCTCAAGCTAAGGTTAGGCCAAACACTTACCTCGGCTCTAAAATGCAAGTCAAGCCTCAATCACAGCCTTTCCTCACGAATCCAACTCCGAATCGATAATATCTAGACATAATGGATTTATTAACATCAATAGTTACTCAATAACCAATTCCAATCCTAATTATACATTTTCTATTATTCTTCCAAAAATACTAAAATTTGACCCGGGCCCACATGCTCGAATCCCGAAAATTCTCGGAGGAATCACTCACCCATAGCCTAAGGATCATTAATATGAAGTTTCTACTTGAATTCATAGCATTAAACGGACAATGCGCAAATTTTCTCAAAAACCCTAAATTTACTACCCAAAACCCCTAGTTTCAACTTTGATTTTTGGATTTTAGGCCTAAATTCTAGTGGTTGTTGAAGATAAATGGAAGAAAATAGAGTTGGAATCACTTACCTATGGAGCTATGGTGATGGAAATCTTCAAAATCGCCTAAGAGGAAGTGGAGAAGAAGAGGTTTGAGAAGAAGTGGGTTAAATCCCGTAATGTTTTTGTTTTTAACATTTTAAAATCATTGGGCAAAATTTGCCCTTCGCGTTCGCGGGACACTAGCCGCGTTCGCGTAGCAGCTAGGACCTACGTGTTCGAGGAGCCAGGGCCGCGTTCGCGAAGGTCTCCTAGGCTTCCGCGTTTGTGAGCCTATGCCGCCGTTCGCGTAGAACAAACCTACTCTGCCCCCCGACTCACCCTAAGCCTACGCGTTCGCACCCCTGGGGATACGTTCGCGTAGAAGCACTTAGTGCTCCGCGGTCGCGTAGAGTAAAACCCAGGCCACCATAATTTACCCTTCGCGTTCGCGAGCCCTTGTCCGCGTTCGCGAAGGGTATTAAAACAGACACCAGCAAATCCTCAAAAACACCAGATTTTTCTACTTTGCACACCCCATTAACTACCCGATACTCACTCGAGCCCTCGGGTCTCAAAACCAACAACACACACGACTCCCAAATCATCCTATGGACTTAATTAAGCATTTAAATCACCAAAATATCATCAAAATCAATGAATTAAACCTCAAAACTCATAGAATTTTCTTAAATCTTTATACGGTTCAATTATTGTGATTTTTATCCGAAACACGTCATTTCAAGTCCGTTTTACACCAAATTTCACATATAGCTCACATAACATATATAAAACTTGTTCCGTGCTCCAGAACCATAATACGGGCCCGGTAACACGGTTTTCACATAAATATTCATTTTCAAAAACCTTTATATTTGCCAGAAAATAATTTTCTTTAAAAATTCATTTCTCGGGCTTGGGACCTCGGAATTTAATTCCGGGCATATGCCCAAGTCCCATATTTTCCTAGAGACCCTCCGGGACCGGCAAATCACGGGTCCAGGTCTGTTTACCAAATATATTGACCAAAGTTAACTTTAATCAATTAATTATTAGAAATTTTAATTTTCATCAAGTTTTAACATAAAAGCTTCCCGGCTACCTTCTCGGGCTGCGCACGCTTATCGAGGTGAGATTAACGGAAGCTTTCGGGGCCTCGGGACACAGATTTAGCTAAATGTATACAGGATGACTTTTTGGGTCATCAAACATTCCAATCAAAACCAATTGCTATACAATCAAGGGAAAATATTTTCTTTCCATAACACTTTCGGCCTTCAAGGTGGCCTCCTCGACTTAAAGACTTCTCCATAACACATTCACGGAAATGATATAAACTCCCAAACTTATCTAACAAGGATGACAAATAGATACCCCTCGAAAGCCAATTAACCATTTACTTCACCTTCAGTAGTTTCCACGGGAATTATACACAAAGTATCTCAAACTACCTTCTTAGACATAGGCATATGAAAACACAGGGTACATGGAGAACAATGATGGAAAGACATCATACTCATAGTTAGGCCTAATGTAAACTACACTTATTTCACCTTTCTCATCAATTCACATAACATCTTCAGGGAGAAAATATTGAGAATAACCTATTCACCCTATTCAACTTTAAATCTCAACGTGAACACCCAAACTACACCTTTGATGACCATCAACAATCACTCTAAGATGTGCTATCATAAATTGACCCTAAAATTACCTATCGAATATATATATGATCACAGGTTGATGCTTCTTCTTTGACATGTTTGAACCTTCAATCCTCCATAGATTTAATACAATGAGAAATGACGGAGTTCAATATTGGGCTGGAACTATTCAAGAATCCATTAATGTGCTGAGCAGAGTATTTAATGAGGTTATATGCTAAGAGATGCGAAGATTACTACTGATAATGCGTACATAGTTAATCAATGTGACGACATCAATTATTAGACAAATGAGGCATAGAGGTAACCATCACGCATTAATAATGTGGGAACCGTGTACGTGATCCTGAGATCTAAAATAAGTGGGGAAGGAAAGGTCACGGTAAGACTACTTAACCTCTACCATACACGAGTAAAACCATGTAGCGGGGACATCTTATTATTGGGATGGAATCATGCAATGGTTAGAGGGGTTCTAATGGTAAACATGATGCTCCAGGGAGAAAGACTAATAAAACTCCTAGCCACCAAGGGAAGTGGAATGCCAAGGATAGTAAAACTCCCCGCATATGACAATGACATAGTCAATGATTCTAGAAGTCGAGTATGTAAAGACAACGGAACCCAATGAGACAGTATAAAATAATCATGGAAGGTTTGCAGATGTTCATAATGAGTTCTCCATGACTTGAAAAGTACCCAGATGCTAATGAAAGATAGGAGAACATGAGAAGCAGGTGTTATGCTATGATAACCCCCAAAGGTGCATTTTGTCTTGATGGAGGGCCTATTAAGGGTTCTTATGAGAAAGGAAGTGTTATAGTGATACATAAAAAGACGCGATCTCTCATGGTTATCTAACAAGTGTCGGGAAACTAGCACAATGAATTCAATAACTAAGGAACACAATTAACACATGTTGTGGAGGTATAAAGATAAAATGGACTTTTGTTATAAGTTGGACATGTTTCTCTTATATTAACTCCCAAACTGCAATACAAGACCGCATCACGGGAAACCACAATACTAGGAACAAAGTGAGCTACTCACTGCGGGATGTCCCATGTGGGCACGAAAGTTATACTAAGATGGTGACACAAGATCTTAATGTGGAGATGTGAGGATCTCTATTTTCAAAGAGACTTTATGCACACAATGACCATTTAGATTGACATGCACACATATGATAGGTGCTAAGGTTATGTTACTAAATAGTTAAGGGGGTTTATGATAATGCTCACAAGGGAGTACGTGGCACCCCAAATCCTATGTGCCACATACACAAGAGAGTGAGGGAGAGGCTCAAGAAAGATCTTAACACTAGGTTGTCTTACATTGGATTTGATACCACGTTGGTAAACATTGTGATGGTGTATGCATAAGCACAAATAAGCAGATGTCATCCATTTGAAACAGGAGTTTCTATTAAGAAATTCATCAGGTATAGTACTTTGTTAAGAATTTTGGGAAGCAAGTGGGAAGTATTAACCTAGGGTTGTGATTCAATTCAAAGAAATCATTATAGAACTCAATTTCTCAAGAGGTTGTAAGTAAGAGAATTTGTGATAGAGTGGCTTCATGAATAATTCATCTAATTCAGAAAGTGGATATAGGAAATGTTTTGTGATTCAGATTCTTGTTAAGACCATATCTATGTAGGCTCCCAATACAGGTGTACATATATAATAAGGAAAAGTAGGTGGTGTTCAGAATGATGTACTAAAGAGTGACTTACTTGGTATATTGACTGGTCAATGCCTTAACTGATGCACCTCGACTCCACAACTGTAACATACATTGGTACCAACAACCCCCTTTCGTTTCTTAGGTGCTCTCACCACATGATACGGTGGTGCGGTGACATTGATAAGAATAAGGACACTTCCCCTAGAAACTAGTTCGTCTAATCCCTCCATGGCTTGATACATTCTCCTAACAAACTCTTGTGCAATCTCCCCCAATTTCAAAGGCGGGGTCATTCCCTCATTGCTGGTTCGAACTCGTGGATTACTCATCTAGAAACTGAGAAATGACGAGGAAATTTTCTTCCCATCTTGAGCTCTATCTCACGATCTGGAGTATCAAAGAAAGATGAAATTCCTAAATTTTCAAGTAGCCTCCTAATTATAGATGTGGCCGACAAAACACCGATAAGGACTCTACTAGACACGGCTCCAAGACATCCTAGGACACATTAAAACATTAGGCTCTCATACCAAGGTTTTCACGATCCAAACTCAGGGAGCGTGCCCGGCGCTCAATCGAGTGGACCTGGCCGAGCAAGCCTGTTAGATTTCCTTCTACCCAAACTCATCCATAAATAAGGAGAAGATGTACTCCATTAATCAAACACTAAGTAGTGTTCATTATCTACGTCAAATTAATTTCTGTTTGTAGCTTCATTCATAATTTTCGAAATATTACAAGTTTATAGATTTAATGAAAAACATGTTTGCTAAATACCAACATTTCTGGTTTTGACTCCAAACATCAACCACAACCCACAACATGTCTATGGAGCCTCTTAGTACAACTGAAGAGTAATATGGAAATGTCAGTAACAAGGCTCCGGCTATACGTTAAAACACAAAGTACATAAGAAACAAGAGATACATGACCACGAAATGAAGTGGGGCTCACAAAGTCAGATTAAAATAGTGTACACTGTCACTTATCACTGTCACCTACTTTGGAACCACCTGTATCAATTAAAGATGAAGCGCCCCCGGCAAAAAGGATGTTCGTACTGTCGAATAGTTCTAGTATGTGAAACTAAAACATTATCTCAATAGAATGAACAATAATACAGGGGAAAACAGTCAAGAAAACATTATGAGGTTTAAATAACACTTGAAACATCAAGTTAAGGATCAGATAGATTTTCATATCAATTTCCACATAATTAGATTGGGTGATTTTTAGTGCCAATATGCCACAATCCACAATACCATCGTGTTCTTACACGGAGTCCGATCTCGACCCGATCGGCTAAGTCATCTCATTTGAGACATCAACCATATTCACAATTTCATATTTATTTCCCATCTTTTTACAACATTGACACGAGTGGCCCCAATTATGACGTTATTCTTGGCACTTGGCCATATTTCATATTCAACACTTTTGTTTCTTTCAATTTCAAAGATCACCATCAAATATCAATATATATAATATTTTAGCAATCATGTACATTAAATTCATTAGTAATTGAAACTTCAAACGCAAAAGGTTTCATCCAAAATAATGGGGCATACCAACCAGCAATAGAAACACACATCAAAAATCATAAACAATCAATACACCATTTTTCTCTTGTGATACTCTTTCCCAGAAAAGACAATGTATAATTTCAACACCTGAGTATGTAAGATCTCGAGTCACACTGGATACATTTATAAAGCAAAGTATTAGTTAAATAGCCACTTTAGGGCATGAATTGGGTACACAAGCTTTCAGGCATATCTATTTTCCAAATCATTTTTAAACAGTTGAGTCGAGGCTTATTTTATAATCTTTATCACATTCTCTCATTAAATTAGCGCCACTAGCCATAATTTTAACTTAAAATCTTGGTGTCACGACCCCAAATCCTAACAGGCCGTGATGGCGCCTATCGTGGAACTAAGCTAGCCAACCATCACATTACTACGCTTTTGTTCAATTTTAACAGTTCACAATATAACAATAAGCAAGCAACCATAACATCAAATGATATAATTAAGTCTTAGTGTCCCCATAATATTCTAAACAAACCTCCCAAGAACTGGAGTCAATAGTCATGAGCATCTAAGGATAGATAAGTCTAACTCTACTAACTATAATATAAGTCTCTGAATCAAGAGCTAAAAACATAATAAGGAAGGGAAGTGGAAAAGCTGTGGACGCTGGACAGCTACCTCGAAATCCCGTGAAATCCGCTAACGAACAAGCAAGAACTGCTACTACTCAAAACCATTACCTAAATTTGTGCACATAGGCACAAAGAGTCTTTATGAGTACGCCAACTCAGTAGTAATGAAAATAAATCGCAGTCTGAGTAATATAAACACACAAAACAGGTACACAATTCCACAAACCAGTAAAACATCAAGTCACCAAGTAGTATTCAAAAATTTTATAAGTTCGAAATCAGTTTTAAAAAAAAAACCTTTGAGAACAAATAAATATCGATATATCTCAGTGAAATCCCTAGTAAAACTCACTTTGAAAACGAAGTAAATCATAGTTGAAAACTCAGTAAAAATCTTCATAAAACTGCCCCTAGGGCCATAATCATTTCTTGTATCAATATCTTTCAGTATCAGCCCATCATGCAACCTCACAATCACTCTGCCCATCAGGCAACCTCACAATCATTCTGCCCATCAGGAATCCTCACAATCACTCTGCCCATCAGGCATCCTCACAATCACTCTGCCCATCAGGCATCATCACAATCGGTACCGGCGCTCACTGGGTGTGTGTTACAGACTCCGGAGGGGCTCCTACAGCCCAAGTGCTATAATAAGCCACAACATGGCATAAATCACACACAATATAGGCCCGCAGCCTCACTCATATCATATCATCCTCACAATATAGGACAGCAGCCTCACTCATATCATAACATCCTCACAATATAGGCCAGCAGCCTCACCCAGTCAGACACTCTCAATTTGCCCTTGAGGCCATAATATACCTGGTTCTCGACCCAAAAATAGTGTTTCATTTTCAAGAAGTAGTATCAAAATACTCTGAGTGTCGAAACAATTTCACAGAAAAGACTGAGTCAAAATCACAACGTATCAGTGAGGAAAATAGTAAAAACATCCCCCAAGGGGTAAATAGATCGGCACTAGGCCCCAAACATGGCTTACAACCCAAATCATATCAAGTATATATAGTGCTATTGGAAATAAGCTTTAAAAGCCGTTTCGCAACTCAATAGTCGCCTAAGTAAGGGATACATCTCCAAAGTTTCAACCTTTGCATTTCAAAAACCGTGAAAGGGTGCATAGTCCGAGGTTTCATACCCTCAGGACAAGATTTAAAGACATTACCTACCCCAAACTAGCCCGGAACTATTCCGCAATGTGCTTTCCTCTCGAATCAACCTCCGAAGGCTCCAAATCTACCAAGTTCAGATTTTTATCGTCAATATATGTTTAAGGGACGAATTCCAATCGAAAGATATCAAATTTAGCTCAAAAATCCGAAACCGGTCAAAACCCGACCCCCGGGCCCGCATCCCGAAACTCAAAAATTTTTGTACAAAACTTTTATTCATCATCTCACGAGTCCGTACATATAAAGAATGCCAAAATTGGAGTCCGTTTGACCCCTCAAATCGACCCCTAAAGGTCTCATAATCTCAAGCCCTAAACCCCTTTTTTCCACTGGTTTTCATGAATTTACACTGGTTTTATGTTCTATAATCACCCATAATCGAGTTTTAATGACTAGAACGCTTACCTCAATGAAAAACAAGGATTTCCCTCTTCAAAATCGTCCCAAGAGCTCTTTTCCGTACAAAAATGGTGAAAAAGAGGGTTTAAGTCGCGGAAGGGTTATTTAAATATGCCCAGTTATTTTACTCTCCGCGATCACGGTCAAAGAACCGTGATCGCACTGACCAATTTTCCCCAGACCTCCGCGATCGCAGCACTGTGCACGCCATCGCACATTGTTTTTGTCCTCTTCCCTCACGCGCCCAGCTTTCCCCTGTGCGATCGCACCACTTGCTATGCGATCGCACATCTTATCTTCCTTCTACTCTGCGATCGCGTCCCTTCACCTGCGATCGCACAGAGTATATTTTCCTGGCCTCCCAATTGACCTATGCGATCGCATTTGACACCTCGCGATCGCATAGAGTATTTTTCACCCTGCAACATACCAGCTAAAACAACAGAGTTTTCAAGTCCGGATGTGTCTGTTAGTCACCCAAAATCAATCCCGAGCCCCTCGGGACCCCAACCAACTATACCAACACATCGCATATAATCATTTAAACTTATTTGCACTCTCAAACCACAAAAACTAACATTACTATACCAAATTTACATCGAATTCAAGCTTAAGAACTTTGATATTTCTAATATCCACCAATGATGCCGAAACTATCCAAATCAACTCCGATTGACCTGAATTTTTGCAGGCAAGTCCAAAATGACATTATGAACCTGTTCCAACTGTCGCAATTCCATTTTGACCCCGATAGCCCATTGTCCGCTGCCGACCGTAATTGCCAAAAACTAACTTTCACCAATTCAATCCTAATTCTACACCGGACATCACAAAATTATTCTGAACACACTCCTAAGTCCCAAATCACCTAATGAAGCTATTCGAACCATAAAATCCGCATTCCGAGGTTGTTTTCCAATAAGTCAACTCTCCGTTGACTTCTCTCATTTTAAGGCTATTTTTATAGGCTAATTGACTGAACTCTCACTACAACCATTCGATTTCAAGCCTATCAACTCTAATACATCATAAACAGTATCACCAACCTCTGACAAGTCAATGACAACAATTAAAATGCAAATTCTACGGAACGACCGACCGGGTTGTTACACTTGGCACGTTGGCCACACTCTATTTCCTGATTCATTTATTTCATTTTCAAGCATCCAAACAGATTAACACCAACAAGATATTTTCAATCACGCGTATGAGCAACTAAGAGTCTCAAGCATATTGAGTTTTTCTCACACAATTTGGCATATTAGCTTTCATTTAGAACACAGTTCAAAGCCATAATATTCTAATACACAAACCACCCTTTTAACATATATCTTTCGACATAAGGCTCATTCAGAAAAGTCAAGTTTATAGGAGATAACCCGGAATAGAGAAATTAGGATTCTTGAGCCAACCTTACCTGAACTTACGGGAACATTATGGAGTGCGATTCTAAGAGAGAAAGTTTAGAAAACATACCTTGCTTGATCTTTCCTTAAGTTACTACAATGCCCCAACACTTCTAGAAGGATTTCTATGATGTAACTCTCTTAGGAATTTCGTCAACCACCTAACATGCGAAATAGACTACAAGGCTCTACAATGGAGATCTTTTCATCCATCACCCAATTTCAACAAGAAACTACCCAGAATGGTTCATTACTTCACATACCACAACTTTGTGTCACATGCATGGCCCTTTTCCAACCCTGCAATATATATTTGAACTCATAACCTCTTATATGAAATCTTAGAAGTAGGACTTACTCGGAAAGATAATGATCTAGTGATTAGCTTCCTAGATTCTTGAGAATTGGTGCAAGATTGAATGATTAGAATGTTAGGTTTCCTCATTCCCTGTCAAAATTTCTCTCACCACTCTCTAGATTCTCATGAAAATATCCCGAAATAAAGCCCCAAAGCCAATTTATCAAAATGGGGTCGGGTTATGAAAATAGGAAGAGGAAGCCTCCAAAATCAGGTCTGGGTCGCAGAATGGACTGCAGAACGGGTATGCGGGTTGCTGAATGGATTGCGAAACTGGTGCCCAAAAGTGGTCTGCAGTGGGTAGGTCAGAGACCATTTTGCGGTTCACAGACCATTTTTTCGGTTTGCTGAATGATTCTGCGGTCGCAGAATTGGTTGCAGAATCATATTTTTCCAGCCTTTAGTAATTTAGTCATAACTTATTGTAGGAGTGTCCAAATGACGAACGGTTTGAAGTGTTAGAAACTAGACTCGAAGATCATTCATTTGATAAGTCGAGAATCATAACATTTTATATATATATATATATATATATAAAATGTTATGATTCTCGACTTATCAAATGAATGATCTTCGAGTCTAGTTTCTAACACTTCAAACCGTTCGTCATTTGGACACTCCTACAATAAGTTATGACTAAATTACTAAAGGCTGGAAAAATATGATTCTGCAACCAATTCTGCGACCGCAGAATCATTCAGCAAACCGAAAAAATGGTCTGTGAACCGCAAAATGGTCTCTGACCTACCCNCAAAGTTTGGACTGGTGCGAACTCATTTGGAGTTTTAGCCTATTATGTAATTTTCCAACTTGACTTAGACTTAGGCCTCTCCTTAGAACCCACATTACTTATAATATGCCTCGTACACTTATTACCATATCCTTTGATATCCATCACATCATAAGCACATAACCAAGTATATCACATACAATACAAAACCGTTTTCAAAGAATTAAAAGCGGTCACACACAACCAAGTTTGCAAGAAACAACAAAGGAATTCAAAAACTTAAGGCATCTCACTAGAACCAACATCATGAAGCAAACAGGGCATACCCGTCTTCGACTAAAGTACCTTTTTGAATTAGTCTCTTATTTTATAAAAACTCACAAACAAATAACAGCATCCCTTTCAAGAGAAAGACACAACCTTTTCCTAAAAAATAGGTTTTCAAAATAGACATAAATATCTTTTTATAAATCTTACTTAGCAACATTAACCATCACTCAATCAGAATATAGAACTTTCTTTCCCCAAACCTAACCTAAGTTCAAGGAGCTACCTCAAGTAAATTTTAAGAGATTCCTAACACCTTCCTCTTAAAATAACTAGAACGCTTACTCAGATCTCATCGGTTAGAAGACCATTAGGATAATAATTTTCATAGATTTATAGGTACCCTAATATACCTTAAAATAATAGATGGCGGCGCACTTCTCATCAACCTCACAATAACCATTAGTCGTATTTTATTTTGACTTTTGAAAAATAGGGTGCAATAATATGGCGACTATGTTGGGGATGTAAGCTTATGTTCTAACCTTAGCAGACATAGGCTATACTTGAACTTGGGGATTGTTTATATTATGCTCTAGCTATGTGCTTAATACAAATATGTGTTTACTCATTTATCCTACTTGCTTACACCTTACATGACTTTATAACCGTCTAATATATGTTTACCTATTTGATTTTTATATTATCACTGATCCACAATTATTGTTACTGCTTTATACACCACATCACATCTTTCCAATCGAGTCTTAGCCGCACACAATCACACACAATGGCATGTGATGGTTGTCCTTTCACCTCTCTGAACCTTCTTTCAAAACTCTCTAGTTTAGAGAACGGCCTTATCAAGCGAACTAACATCTCATCTCGCAGTTATTCAGTCCAACTCCAAAAATTAGGAAACACTCTACTCTTATCAAACATCGGTCATGTTGCATAAACCTTAGGTGGGTCAATCCTCAGTATTGACTCACAATAAGGAAAGCCATCCTAATATCAACAGTTCATGCACCCAACGGCATGTCTTTTGTGGAATGACAAATCAATCTGGATAAGACACTAAAGGATCCGGATTGATTATATGAGAAATATATGAGAGCACAAAGACGAAATCAGGACGCATCTAGGAGCACTTACCGCACCGATGATGATCTAAGATGACAGGGTACTCACACACTTACTGATAGATTTTTGGAACCCAGCCAAAGAGGTCTTCATGTTTGTTGATTGTGAGCTGACGCCAACACTAGATGAGATTACCGGATTTACTGAATTACCATTTGTTGGACGGAAGGCTGTACTACTAGTCATTATGTCGGACCACAGGTTTCTCTATGAAATTGAGTTTGAGGAGCAACAAGAATTTGGGAAATGTCGAGGACAGATGGGTGATTCTGGATCAACTATTTGACAAATTTGGCATCGAGAGAGCTAAAACTAGCGTCTGGAAGAATTTCAGTGTGACCAACCAACATGGGAGAGCCTTTGCATGTTGACCTTATCTCTACCACTGTTGGGACTTGTAGTTTTCTCATTGTTAGGATGAGGAGGAGGTTGAAGAGGATCCTGGGGAAGATCTGGAAGAAGAGAGTTTGGGAGGAGACTCTAGGGACGCATTTAAGTTGTTGGTTGATTTCCTCTTTTTTATTTTGCATTCCCTAAGGGTGATTTTATAAGCCCATGCAATCTTTATAAACACTTAAAAAACCACATTGTAGCCATCGACAACTACCATTCAATCTTTGTACTAGTAATGCATCCTTTGTAACTCACTTGTAACCAGCAAATTACATTAATGAAACTAAGTTTGCTCCGGATCTGAATGTATCAATACCCGATTATTTGTCAAACTCTCATGATATAGGCCTACCTTATGCAAAGAGAGGTCCTTAAATATTTTAGGAAACGCGCTTGTCTGAATGTGTGAACTAAGTGCTCTATGTGATTATACATGTGCAATCCCTAAGACTAACATCTACTTTTCTTTATTTTCTTTATTATCGCTTTATTTATTCATCCTAGAAATAGAGGTTGATTTGTGTTGATATATAAACTGGCCGAACCACCATATAACTTAAGGTCCAAAAGGAAGATTATTCTTATAGACGACCCGACTAGAAATTCCCTCAAAGTAGCCGACAAACCAGGGCGATCAAGGAGAATGGAAGAGACTTGGAATGATGAACATGTTGCCCGAATAGAACAAGAGATGGAGTCATCAAGGCAGGAGTACAACAAATCAGGGAGTTGGCACACCTGTCCATAACAACGCTTACACAAACACCTTGTTTTTTATCACTAGATTTAATCTCCGACAATTTTTCTCCATCAACTCGATAAATTACTAATACGCCAACTGCTATCACCACAAACCTCACCATAAATCAAGACATACCATTAGTTACCCCTAGAGACCCACCAAACCCTCCCATTCAACACATCATATGTTCCCAACTATGTTCAAGATCCACAAAATCCACCAACCGCAATAAATTTGGTCAAAACCTCTCCTTGGGACAATGTCACATTAACCAACACCCACAAGAAGTATATACCAGTTGCACACACCACCACCCATGATGGTATGTTCCACCCATAATACCACTTTTGAAGCCACTTTTACCGTGCATGTCACAGTCAGAGTGGATTATGAGGTAGACTAGTATGCTGAAATGGATAGAGAAGCAAATTCCAAAGAAGACGAGTCAATGTCTGAACAACTAGGATTAGTAAGGAAACAGATGAAGAACCAGCAAGTTGCTCGAGGGAGTGAGATCTTGGATTATGAAGTCCTTTGCATACATTCTGATGTTAATATGATGGCAGGCTACAATCCTCCAAAGTTTGACATCTTTGATGGAACAGGTGACCCCCACGCTCACTTGAGGGCATACTATGACAACTTGGTGGGAGTAGGAAGAAATGAGAAGTTAAGGATGTTGTTATTCATAAGGAGCTTGACTGGGGAAGTTCTCACTTGGTACACTCAACAGGATCCTTGAAACTGGAACGAATGGCAAGACATGGCCAAGGATTTTATGAACCGCTTCATATTTAATACTGAGATCACCCTAGAAAGATTCTCTTTGGTGAATCTACAAAATGAGCCCTCTAAATCATTTCAAGAATATGCTCTTCATTGGATATCAGAAGTTTCTAGGGCACAACTCTCTTTACATGACAACGAACTGACCAAGTATTTCATCTTTTCTTAATAGCTTGTGAGTATGTTATTATTTTAGATTTAACCAATTTGATGAATTACTCCTAAAGGTTGACATCAAACTAGTGCTAGTTCACCTCAAACTAGTGCTAGTTGATGAGAGTTACTTCGGAAACAAAAAAGTAAAGTCAAATTTCTCTGGGGTATTATCTCAATTCCAATAAAATGCGATCCGGTAAAGTATGACTTGGCGATCAGAACATATATGGATAGAACTTATAACGGGGTCTCGAAGAATAAGTAATTTCTGCTGGGCCTTTAAATATGAGATTTCCTGGAAGAAATTATTATGTCAGGGAAGATATAGTTAGCGACTGCGTTAGAGGATGCTAGAAAGTCTATACAGTCTGTTTCCATCGACAGTGGAAAGAAGAAGAAAGAAGAGGTGACGGTAATTATCCCATATTATCAACCAAGTCCAACTCATCGAACCAATTCCTATCCCGCAAACACTCACTCCAAACCAACTCATTTATACCCAGTATATAACGACATACCGTACTACATACTCAACCCCGCTACAACCTACCCCGAGCCAATATATATCCAAACCCACACGGCCATATGTTCCTGTTGAAACAACCACCCACCAAAATAGACCCGCCTATGCTCACAGACCACGTCCAAACTTAGAAGCAAGAAACCCCGAAAACTTTAACCCGATTGCTAAGCCTTTAGCCAAATTATTTGAGAGGTTGAGAAGAGCTGGATTGATTTACTCGGTGGAAAGAAACATCCCCAATAAACCCACCAAGTATTCGATATATCACCACACAATTCCAATGTTGAAAAATGGTTGGAATGTGACATCAAACCTCCAAACTCCAAATTGAGGCCATGAATTCAAGTAGAAATCACAAGAGAGAAAAAATGCTCTCTTCTCTTTCATGAAAAAAAAAACCATAAACTTGAAACCTAAACCTAGCGATCAAAAACCCGCCTAAAGCTGATTCTCTCTGTTCTCTCTCCTAAAAGAGGTGATTACTGTGCCATTGGTGCAATATCGCTGCCATGGCCAATTTGGCCGGCAGCCAGGCAATTCCGCCACCTGGGCAGCCCCCTCCCACCCTCGCCTCACCACCACCAGCCACCAGTTCCAATCCCCAGCCCCACACGTCTGCTTCTCAACCCAGTTCATACGCTGGACTGCTGAAGCCAGCAGCTTTGAACGCACAACCACAGGAAAAGGCTACTGTTGTCGAGCCAATTCCACTTAGAAGAGCAAGTTTGATGAACGGCCAGCCTTTTGTTAAAATATTGTTACTGCAGAAGCAACTGGGAACAAACAGCCTCCCAACTTTGTGTTATCATCAGTCGAGAAAATTGGTCAAATGCATAGGGAGGGGACTGTTTTGGGTATTGATCCTGGAGGAGAACATGTGATGGTGAACAATAATGAAACAGGAGGAGGGGAAGGTAGTGTACCTGGGCATGGAATAGGTCAATCGAAGAAGAAATCAGCAACAAAGATAGGTGACACCCAACCTCAACTTGAAAGCAAAGAACTGGTAGCTAAGGAAACAGAGAAAACAGAGCTGGTGCATAGGAATGTACAGCAGCAATTAACAGAACAGGCAGCACATGAGCAGGAGGAAAATTTACAAGGAAGAGGGAGAGATTTGGACGAAGAATCCACGACACAAAACTTCATGGCTGTGGCAAGACAAGGTGATCTTTCACCTAGGCATATGGAAAAAGGTAGATCAGTTGGTAGAGGAAAAAAAAGGTGACAAAGGAAAATCAAAGTGGAGTTCCCGGGGTTCAAACGAGACGAACCCAATCTAAATCTCTTAATCAATGATGAAGGCTATTATATGGAATGTGCGATCAGTCAATACCAAAAAAGCATTTGAGAGGCTGGTATTTATGAACATACAGCAACATTTTCAGTTTATTGGAATCATGGAGCCAATGCAAAAAGTCAAAAAACTGGAAAGATACAGGAGAACTATTGGGATGCTGCAAGCTTTTTCTAATGTTTCTAACAAGATTTGGGTGTTTGTTGATGAAGATCATGGGGTAGATGTGCTGATTAATACGGATCAACAGATGACATTGAAGTTCACAAATATGGATACTCAGGTAGCATTCATTGTTACATTTGTATATGCAAAATGTGACGCAATTGAGCGTATTGAACTGTGGGATAGTATGTATTATTTGGCAAGAGACATGGCTCTTCCTTGGCTTGTGGGAGGGGATTTTAATGTTATATGGGATGAAGAGGAAAAATTTGGAGGTATGCCAGTGCATCTTAATGAGGTGGAAGATTTTCGACATTGCGTCAACACTTGCAACCTCAATGATTTAGGCTTCAAGGGTAGTATATATACCTGGTGGAATGGTAGAGCAGAGGATGATTGCATTTTTAAGAGGTTGGATAGATGTCTTGCTAACACTGAATTCCAACAGATGTTACCAGGTATAGAGATATCTCACTTATCAAAAATAGGATCGGATCATAGCCCCATGCTATTGACTTGTAATACAGATGTTGTCCCTATAAAGAAGCCTTTCAAATTTCTCAATTTCTGGACAAAGCACCAATCTTTCAAAGGGGTGGTTCAGGAAAATTGGAAGGTGGATTTTACTGGAGATCCATTTTACATCTTCAATTACAAGCTGAAAAGATTGAAAAAAGCTCTGTCGCAGTGGAGTAAGGCTACATATGGAGACATTTTCATGAAAATAGCAAGCTTGGAGGAGGTGGTACTGGTACATGAAGCTGAGTTTGAACGAAATCCAACATTTCAAAATAGAGAAAGGCTGCAAAAAATTCAGGCTGAACTTATTAGATTCCTTACTATTGAAGAAGAGTTCTGGAAGCAAAAAGCTGGTATGAATTGGTTTCAGGATGGAGACAGGAATACGAAATTTTTTCATGCATAGGTTAATGGTAGAAGAAAGAGGTTACAATTGAAGAGGACACAAAATGATGAAGGCAGCTGGGTGGAAAACAATTCAGATATGGCTAATGAGGCAATCAGATTCTTCCAAGATCAATTTCAAGAAGCTTCAGTTCCTACAAACTTCAGAATACTCGAGCAGGTGCCAGCAATGATAGACAACAATCAGAACTTGGAACTGACTCAAAAACCAACTGTGGAGGAAGTAAAAGCTGTAGTTTTTGGACTCAATTCTGAAAGCGCAGGGGGGCCTGATGGTTTCACTGGCTGTTTTTTCCAAACCTGCTGGGACATAATTTGTGAAGACATTGTAGCTATGGTAAATGCTTTCTTTTGTGGTCATGAACTACCTAAGTACATCACTCACACGAACTTAGTTCTACTACCAAAGAAGAAAGAAGTTGTAACCTTCTCGGATATGCGACCTATTAGTCTCAGTAACTTCATCAATAAGGTCTTCTCAAGAGTTATTCATTAGAGACTAGTAGGTTTGTTACCCAATCTGATTTCAGAAGAGCAGGCTGGCTTTGTAAAAGGGCGAAGCATAGTGGAGAACATCCTTCTAACACAAGAGATAATCACTGACATTAGGCTTCGAACAAAGGCAGGGCCAAATGTAGTGATCAAATTAGACATGACAAAAGCGTACGATCGTTTGTCTTGGCTGTTTTTGACAAAGATATTGAGGAAAATGGGGTTCGGAGAAAGGTTCATTGGTTTGGTATATAGAATTATATCAAATAACTGGTATTCTGTACTGATAAATGGACAACCACATGGTTTTTTTAAATCAACAAGAGGTGTCAAACAGGGTGATCCTTTATCACCCACTTTGTTTATTCTAGCTGCTGAAGCGATGTCGAGGGGCCTGAATTCTTTACACAGGAACCAGTATTTTCGAGGATTTGGTTTGCCTAAGTGGAGCCCAAAAATAAATCATCTTGCTTATGCGGATGATACAATAATATTTTCATCATCAGATGCCACATCGTTGCAGCTTATTATGGAGGTTTTAACTGACTATGAAGAAGGTTCTGGGCAGCTAATAAACAAAGGGAAGTCAGCAGTGTATATGCATGAAGCAGCTAGTGAGGAGGCAGTACAAATGGTGCAACTGATTACTGGTTTTCCAAAGCAGGAGTTCCCATTCATCTACTTAGGTTGTCCCATCTTTTACCTTAGGAGGAAAATGGATTACTATCAAGGACTCATTACAAAAGTGATGGATAAGTTGCAAAATTGGAAAGGAAAACTCCTATCAATTGGAGGTCGAGCAGTTCTCATTAAACATGTACTTCAAACCATGCCAGTACACCTGTTATCTGCTGTTAATCCCCCAAAGTATGTGATCAATAGGTTACATAAAATTTTTGCACAGTTCTACTGGTGCAACTCTGTAGGTGTTGCGAGCAGGCATTGGGCATCCTGGAGTACACTATGTTTGCCTTATGAAGAAGGAGGAGTTGGGTTCAGGTCATTGCACGACTTGTCCACAGCCTTGTTTTGCAAACTTTGGTGGAATTTCAGAACGAAACC
>ML278844.1:933-25793 GCA_005239495.1 Nicotiana undulata
AGTTGTATCTATGTAGCCGCCCGTTGACACTGTGACACTAGTCCTGGCACACACTTGTTGTAGTTGTCGGGGTTGTATATATATTGGGCCTAGCTGTGGATTAGCTTGTTTCTACGGCCTTGCCCCATGTCGTTATTGTATTCCGCACTTTCATTGTTATTGTTGTTCGTTGGCTTGCCTAACCCCACCGTTAGGTGCCATCACGACCTGGACCGGTTTTGGGTCGTGACAGGAGTCTTCTAGTGTGATCGCACCTGTGAGAGGATTGGCCGCAGGTGCGACACCGCAGGTACAGCTGGTGTATCATAGATCATGCCTGGAGAGGAGTGTGCAGAGGTCGCAGGTGCGAGGGTATTTCCGCACCTACTTGGCCGTAGATGCGGCGAATGGAGCGCAGAAGCGGAATTTGATTAGGGGACTGCGGAGCATAGGTGCGGAGGAGTTCTGCAGGTGCGGACTCGCACCTCCGCGTGTGTGATCGCAGGGGTTTCTTGAGGTAATTCACTTGTGATCATTTTTATTTAATAATGTTGGTTCCCCATTGAATTTCCCACCTAGTTGGTGTGTTTTTGAGGTGTAATTTTGGGAGTTGAGGCTAGGGATTTGGAGAGTTTAATTTGGGGATTGAGTGGTGATTTGGTATCGAAATTTGGTAAACTTGGTTTTGTTGGACTCGTGGCTGAATGGACTTCTGGATTTTGTGACTTTTATTAAATTCCGAGATGTGGGCCCGGGGGTTGGCTTTGAGTGACTTTTTGACTTTTGATTAAGAATTTAGTATTTTCTTATGGAATTGATTCCTACAGCTTGAGTTGATCGTATCGAGTTAATTTAGTACTTTTATTAGATTCCGAGGCATTCGAAGGCCAATTCACGAGGCAAGGGCTTGTTGGAGTAGAGTTTTGCACAGCATGAGGTAAGTAACACTTCTAAACTTGGTTCTGAGGGTATGAAACCCCGAATTTCATGTTATGTGATTGATGTTGAGTTGAAGCACATGCTAGGTGATGGGCGTATGGGCGTGCACCGAAAGAATTGTGACTTGGTAGATTCCATGCAAATGTGTAGTTGAATAATCTTCTTGTTACCCATATTTTCGCCATGTGTTAGAATAATTGAGTTGTCAATCATGTTAGAAATCCTGCTTAGGCTACATGTTGGTATTGTTGGGACCCACAGAGGTCATGTTACATGTTGAATTATTTGCTTAATTTTCCATTTTGTACTCAGTCACAACTATTATTTGCATATTATATCTCAGTCCCTGTTGTCCTTTATTTATACATCATATCATCATTGTTTGGTCTGATTATCATGATTCTTGTGAGCCCGAGTGAGGGTGAGGGTCTATTGTGAGTGATATTCACGGTATCAGGATGCACGCCGCAATAAGATTTATTTATTCATGCCAATTTGGCTTATTATAGCGCTTGGGCAGGATCAGCCCCTCCGTAGTCTGCACATCCGTAGTGGACGCAGTTTCTAGCAATTTATTTACATTTGGGTTGATCTGCCTTGGTTTTATTTATATTTGGGTTGGATTTTCCCTGGTTTTATTTGGATTTGGGCTGGATCTGCCCTGTATTGTGTTAAAATTTTATTGCAAAAGCCTGAAAGCATGTCTAAATTCTTGTACGGTTACTTGTAGATTATGAATTTCTAAGATTTCACTGTCATATTTTTCTGTAACCTTCCGTAATGTTTATGTTGTATGTGGACTGTAATACTCAAACTCGTCACTACTTTCAGTACAAAGGTTAGATTTGTTACTTATTAAGTAGGTTGTACTCACGCTACGCCCTGCACCTCGTGTGCAGATCTAGTTGTTTCTAGTCACGGCAGTTGCTGATTCATAGAGTTCATACAATCGGAGATCATTGTGAAGGACTTGAATCTCCTCCCCTATATTTTAGTTTATTTATTCAGTTCTACTTTCTAGACAGTATACTAGACTATGTCATTATGTAGATGCTCATGTACTTAGTGACACCTCAATTTTGGGAAAACTTATGTATTGAGTTATGAAATTCTATCCTGTTTTATGAGATTTTTTTTTATTTAAATTGTTTTAGTATATTTCAAAGTTGAAGTTATTGGAAATGTCTGAGTAGTCGGCTTGCCTCGTACCATGATAGGCGCCATCATGACAGGTTGGGTTTTGGGTCGTGACAAGTTGGTATCAGAGCCTAGGTTACATAGGTCTCACGAGTCATGAGTAGGTTTAGTAGAGTCTTGCGGATCGATACGGAGACGTTTGTACTTATCTTCAAGAGGTTGTCGAACCCTTAGGAAACCTTCACATTCTTGTATTCTTGTCTTGCGGATTTGTTTATTCCGGGAACTAAACTTCTGTTATTCTATTATCACACAAATGGTGAGGGCACGTGCTACAGGGCAGGAGAGACAGCCACCAGTACCACTTGCTAGAGCCACGAGAGGTCGGGGTCACGGTAGGGGCAGATGTGCAGCTCGTAGAGCATCTAGAGCAGCACTTGCAAATCAATAAATTGCTCCAGCTCATGAGCAGGTTCTAGATGTAGTAGGGTCAGCTTAGGCACCAGTTGTGCCCATTGTGATTCCAGGCCTTCAAGAGGCTTTGGCTCAGATATTGACTGTGTGCACTAGCCTCGCTCAGTTGGTTTCTGTTAAGACCGTGCCACCCATTTCTCAGGTTGAGGGAGGTACCGAAACTCTCACTGCCCGTACTCTAGAGCAGGTGATGTAGAGTCTTCAGGCACCGGGAGTACTACCAACCCAACTGGTTATAGTTGCTCAGGCCCAGGTGAGTCCTGTTATGACTGATGATGAGCAGAGGAAATGAGAGAGATTTGAGAGCCCCTCCATCATTCAGTAGGGCTGGGTCAGAGGATTCCCAGGACTTATTGGATAGGTTCCAGCGGATTCTTCACACGACAGGTATTCTGGAGACCACTAGGGTATCATTCATTACTTTTCAATTTACTAGGGTTGTCTTCAGATGGTGGGAGGCCTATGAGAGGTGCAGGCCAGTTGGTGCAACACCACTTACATAGAATGATCTCTCCTTTCTCTTCTTGGAGAAGTTTGAGCCACAAACCCATAGGGAGGAGGTGCGCAGGCAATTCGAGCAGCTACGTCAGGATAGCATATTTGTGGCCCAGTATGAGATAAGGTTTTCAGAGTTGGATCGTCACAAAGTTTGGTTGGTTCCCACTGAGAGGGATAGGATTAGGAGATTCATTGATGGCCTCTACTATCATTAGCGTTTTGTTATGACTTAGGATAGTGTATCAGGTGCTACGTTAGACGAGGTGGTTGATATTGCTCGGCAGTTGGAGATGGTTCGTCGTTAGGAGCGTGAGGAGAGAGAGGCCAAGAGACTCATGGTTCGGGTGGTTTCAATGGCATTCCTTCTGGTGACAGTCCTACCATAGTGGGGTCATCCTTATAGGCCCGCTTAGATGTCTCATCCAGTTCATCATGGTGCATTATCTAGCCATGGTTCGTTCAGTGCTAGAACGGGCCAGTCATCTCTCAGTGCTCTCCTAGCTTAGAGTTCATCTTGTGCAACTTCATTTTAGGGTTCATCTACACTAGGTTCTTCTAGTAGTTATTAAGGTTCACGGGGTCTGCCTCAACATTTGCACCATTTCCCGAGATGTGATGTTTCGAGTGTGGAGAGTTGGGTCATGTGAAGAAGTTTTGTCCCCACCTTACGGGAGGTCCAGTTCAGCAGAAGATTCAGGCTACGACTTCAGCACCAGTTACTTCACCACTTGCCTAGCCAGCTCGTGGCTGGGCTCAAGGAGCTAGAAGTCGCCCTAGAAGGGGAGGCCGATCAGGTGACGGTCAAGCCCGATACTATGCTATTCCTTCTAGACCAGATGTTATTGCTTTAGTCAAAGTGATCATAGGCATTTCCTCAGTATTCCACAGGGATGCTTTTGTATTATTTGACCTTGGTTCCACTTATTCGTATGTATCATCATATTTTGCTCATTATCTGGATATACCCCGTGAGTCCTTAGTTTTATCTGTTCATGTATCTACGCCGGTGGACGATACTATTGTTGTAGATCATGTACACCAGCCGTGTGTAAATACTATTGGGGGATAGGAGCCTAGAGTTGATCTTTTATTGCTTATTATGGTCGATTTTGATGTGATCTTGGGTATGGATTGGTTGTTTTCATGTCATGCTATTCTGGATTGTCATGCTAAGACCGTGACATTGGCGATGCTAGGGTTTCCAAGGATCAAGTGGTGATTTCTTATTCGAAGGCCCAATAGATGGTTGGGAAGGGATGTCTGTCTTATTTGGCCTTTGTGAGGGATGTTGATGTTGATACTCCTACTATTGACTCTGTTCCGGTGGTGCAAGACTTTTTGGATGTGTTTCCTGTAGACCTCCCGGGCATGTCGCCTGACAAAGATATTGAATTTGGTATTGACTTGGTGTCGGGCACTCAACCCATTTCTATTCCTGCGTATCGAATGTCCCCATTTAAGTTGAAAGAATTGAAAGAACAACTTTAGGAACTTCTCGATAAGGGGTTTATTAGGCCTACTGTGTTGCCTTGGGGTGCACCGGTTCTGTTTGTGAAGAAGAATGATGGCATTATGCGGATGTGCATCGACTATAGGCATTTGAAAAAAATTACAATCAATAACAAGTATCCTTTGCCGCATATTAATGATCTATTTGGCAAATTTTAGGGGGCGACGATGTTCTCTAAGATTGATTTGAGTTCTGGGTATCACCAGTTGAAGATTGGGGACACGAATATTCTAAAGACGAAATTCAGGACTTGTTATGGTCACTATGAGTTCCTTGTGATGTCTTTTGGGCTGACCGACACCCCAATCGCATTCATGAATCTGATGAATAATGTATTTCATTCTTATCTCGACTCGTTTGTCATAGTATTCATTGATGATATCTTGGTGTACTCACGTAGTAAGGAAGAGCGTGCCCAGCATTTGAGGATTGTACTACATTGGCTGAGGGAGGAGAAACGTTATGCCAAGTTCTCCAAGTGTGAGTTTTGACTTAATTCGGTGGCGTTCTTGGGGAACGTGGTGTCTAGTGAGGGGATTAAGGTGGATCCAAAGAAGATAGAGGCGGTTCAGAGTTGGCCCAGATTGTCCTCAACTACGGAGATTCGTAGCTTTCTCGGCTTGGACGATTATTGTCGTCGCTTCGTGGAAGGTTTCTCGTCTATTGCATCGCCTTTGACCAAATTGACCCAAAAGGGTGCTCCTTTTAGGTGGTCGGATGAGTGTTAGGAGAGATTTCAGAAGCTCAAGACTGCTTTTACCACAACTCCAATTCTAGTTTTGCCTTCAACGTCAAGCTCTTATATAGTGTATTATGATGCTTCTCGGATTGGTATTGGGTGTGTCTTGATGATTGTATTGGTAAAAATGAGCTTCACACGTGTAACAATTATGATGACTCAGCAATCTATGTGGAGCACTGAAATCATGACAACGGGACGGGACTCTATGAAGGTACGAGATAAAAAGGAACGGAACAACATACCCACGGGGTAATCAGATACGGGAATCTCAATCTAATCGAGAAGATGAAGAGACACGGTCAAAATGAATCAAGGCAAAATACAGAGCAGATTCGGGATCTTCAATTAGTGAGCCAAACATTACACAATCTTCGCGCAACAGTTACGATTGATCATTGTAATGTTACATTAATGCCATTATTAGTCATTAAGGCTCAATCACTGAAAAGAGTAGACGTTATATTAAGAAATTCCCTATAAAAGGGAGTAAAATATAACTTGTAAGGAAACGTTCGAACTGCTATTGCAATATACTTACTTTTTACGCATCTTACTGCTTTCTATTTACAAAATTACTTACAATTATTAACGTATTCCTTGGTTATCAGAAACCCATGTTTTTCTTAAAATAGCTTTGGCAAAGAATCTAATTCTTTGTTTAAACAATGATGGCAGGGGAGATTGAGCGATTGCTTATAGTTCGCGTCAGTTGAAGCCTCATAAGAAGAACTACCTTGTCCATGATTTGGAGTTGGCTTCTATCGTTCATGCATTGAATATTTGGAAGCATTATCTCTATGGTGTATCTTGTGAGGTATTTACGGATCATCAGAGTCTCCAGCATCTTTTCAAACAAAAGGATATAAATTTGAGGCAGCGGAGATGGTTGGAGCTGCTACAGGACTATGATATCACCATTCTGTATCATCCTCGAAAGGCCAATGTTGGTGAGAGACCTCTTACAGTTGATGTCCAGGCTTTGGCCAACCAGTTTGTGAGATTAGATGTTTTAGAGCCCAGTCGAGTTCTAGCTTATGTGGTTTCTCGATCTTCCTTATATGATCGCATCAGAGAGTGACACTATGATGATCCCCATTTGCTTTTCCTTAAGTACACGGTGATGCCAAGGATGTTACTATTGGGGACGATGGAGTGTTAAGGATGCAGGGTTGGATTTGTGTGCATAATGTAGATGGGTTACATGAGTTGATTCTTTATGAGGCCCATATTTCACGGTATTCCATTCATCCGGGTGTCGCGAAGATGTACCAGGACTTAAGGCAGCACTATTAGTGGAGGAGAATGAAGAAAGATATAGTGGGCTTTGTAGCTCGCTGCCTTAACTGTCACCAGGTGAAGTATGAGCATCGGAGAACGAGAGAATTGCTTCAGAGGCTTGAGATTTTGGAGTGGAAATGGGAGCACATCACCATGGATTTGGTAGTTGAACTCCCACAAACTTCGAGGAAGTTTAATGCTATTTGGGTGATTGTGGATCGGCTGACCAAATTCGTGCACTTTATCCTAGTTGGAACTACTTATTCTTCAGAGCGGTTGGCAAAGATTTACATCCGCGAGATTATTCGCCTTCACGGTTTGCCCGTATCCATCATTTCAGATTAGGGCACGTAGTTTACATCACAGTTTTGGAAAGCCGTGCAGCAGTTGGGCACACAAATTGAGTTAAGTACAACATTTCACCCTCAGATAGACGGGCAGTCCTAGCTCACTATTAAGATATTGGAGGATATGTTACGCATTTATGTCATAGATTTTGGGGGTTCAGGGAATTAGTTTCTGCCTCTCGCAGAGTTTGCCTACAAGAAGAACTACCAATCGAGCATTCAGATGGCTCTGTATGAGGCTTTGTATGAGAGACGGTGTCAGTATCTGATGGTTTGAGCCGGGTAAGGATAGGCTATTGTGTACTGACTTGGTTTAGAATGCTTTGGACAAGGTTAAATTGATTCAGGATTGGCTTCGCATGGCACAGTCTAGACAAAAGAGTTACGCCGATAAGAAGGTTCGTGATGTTGCTTACATAGTTGGGGAGAAGGTACTACTCAAGGTGTCACCCATGAAGGGTGCTATGAGGTTTGGGAAGAGGGGCAAGTTAAGCCCTCGGTATATTGGGTCGTTTAAAGTGATTCAGAGGATTGGGGAGGTGGCTTACAAGCTTGCCTTGCCGCCTAGTTTGTCGAGTGTTCATTCAGTATTTCATGTTTCTATGCTCTGGAAGTATGTCGGCGATCTGTCTCATGTTCAGGATTTCAGCGATGTTCAGCTGGATGGTGATTTGACATATGATGTGAAGCTGGTGGTATTTTGGATCGGTAGGTTCGAACGTTGAGGTCAAAAGACATAGCTTCGGTGAAGGTGCAGTGGAGAGGTTAGCCAATTAAAGAGGCTACTTGGTAGATTGAGCGGGAGATGCGGAGAAGATATCCATTCCTATTTGATACTTCATGTACGTTTCAAGACCCGTTCGAGGATGAACATTTGTTTAAGAGGGGAGGATGTAACGACCCAGCCGATCATTTTGAGAGTTGTAGCCTCGTTACCCCATTTACTGCTCATTTTATTCATAATAGTTGTTATGTGACTTTCCGGGGTAGTTGGTTCGGTTCCAGGAATGTTTCGAAATGAGTTGAGACACTTTGTCTCAAGGTTTGAAAGCTTAAGTTGAAAAGGGTAACTGTATGTGAATTATGTGTAAAAATGTTTCCAGAATGGAGTTTGATGGTTCCGATATCTACATTGGGTGATTTTGTACTTAGGAGTATGTTTGGATAGTGATTTGGAGGTCCTCAATTGAATTAGGCTTGAAATGGCAAAAGTTGGAAAATTAGAGGCTTTGGAAGTTTAGAAGTTTGACCGAGAGTTGATTATTGGTTACCGGGATCGGATTGTGGTTCCGGGAGTTGGAGTATGTCTGTTGTGTCATTTATGACTTGTGTGCAAAACATGAGGTCAATCACACTTGACTTGATAGGTTTCAGCATCGATTGTTGAAGTTGGAATTCCTTAGTATTTATTCGACTTGAATTCGGGTGCGAATTTGTGTTTTTGAAGTTGTTTGATGTGATATGAGGGCTCGACTAAGTTCGTATCGTGCTTTAGGACTTGGTGGTTTGTTTGGTTGAGGGCTCGAGGGCCTCAGTTGGAGTTCATATGGTTATCGAACCGAAAATGGGACTTAGAGCACTGTTGAAGTTGGGACTCTTCTGGTGTGATCGCACCTGTGAGGGGATTGGCCGCAGGTGCGACATCGCATATGCGGCTGATGTAGCACAGATGTGGCCTGCAGTGGAGTGTGCAGAGGTCGCAGGTGTGAGGGTATTTCAACACATGTGTGGTCGTAGATGCGGTGAATGGAGCGCAGAAGCGGAATTTGATTAGGGGACTATGGAGCACATATGGGGAGGAGTTCCGCAGGTGCGGACTCGCACCTATGCCTAGGTAATCGCAGAAGCGGAGACAATGGTGTCTTGGAAAACCGTAGAGGTGGGAGATTTCTCTGTCACGACCCAATCATCCGTCTGTGAGAGGTCACGACGACACCTAGTCTCTACGACTAGGTAAGCCTAACATTTGCGGAATAGCAACGAATATGAAAACATAAATCTAAACCACTAACATCAATAATAATAAAATAATTGATAGAAATGCCCCTCGCCATATACAATAACAACTCTCAAAAGTACATACATAGTTTGCCCAAGACCCGGAACATCATAAGTCACAAGCTTCTAAGAATTTACTAATTGTTCATTAGAAGTAGTAGAGGAATAACAACACAAGGGATAAAGGGGGACTCCTAGGTTTGTGGACGTGGGAGATGTACCTTGAAGTCTCCGTAGTAGCAGCACATGCAAGACTAATAACAAGGCTGGAGCGATGTACCTGGAATTGCACACGAAAACATGTGCAGAAGAGTAGCATGAGTACACCACAATGTTACCCAGTAATTGCATAGCCTAACATCGGTCGAGTAGTGACGAGGTCATCTCAGGCCCACTGGTCAATAATAAATAAGGCAGGAAATATACAGTATAATATTAATAGACTAGAATTTAACAAAAGGAAGAGCAGCAAAACAATAGAACAACACACATATTAAACAGCGGGGAAACTCCCGAGATACCGTATCGTAGTCCCAAAACAAATATATGAACACACATTCACTCATGAGTCCAACCATACAAGAAATACTCGGACCCGACCTCAAATCGCCTTTCAAAACTCATAATTTTAGTTTAGGAAGTTTCTACCATTTTCCCCCAAATTTCAAACTCATATCCCTTTTCGATGATGAAAATAGCAATAGATTCATGAAATATAGTCCAATCCGGGTTAGAATCACTTACCCGAACAATTTCCTTGAATAATCCTCGAATAAATCGCCTCACACCGAGCTCCCAAGTTCCAAAATTGAAAATGGGAATCATTCCCTTGAACTCTATATTTTCCGCACAGTTATTCCGTATTTGCGTACCTATTGTCGCACCTGCAACGCCGCATTTGCGGAAATACCATCGCAGGTGCGTATTCCACTTAAATCCAAGAGTCCGCTTCTACGATCATATGGCCGCACCTGCGGACCCATGTCTGCTTCTGTGGTAACCTCCCAGTGCGGCCTTCGCTTTTGCGATCGCTTCTCCATAGGAGCGGCTCCGCTTCTGCAGTCACATTGTCGCACCTACGACCACTAGCTACCCAGACCAGGGCCGCATCTACGAGCTACCCTCTCCACATGCGAGTCCGCACCGCGGTCTCCCCATCGCAGGTGCGAATCACGAGAAGACCTGAAAACTCAGCAATTGCCTAAGTCCAAATTTCAACCCGTTAAGCATCCGAAACACACCTGAGGCCCTTGGGACCTCAACCAAACATACCAACTAGTCCTAAAACACCGTACGAACTTAGTAGAGCCCTCTAATCCCATAATACAACGCTAAAAACACAAATCACCCTCCGATTCAAACTTAATGAACTTGAAACTTCAAATTTCTACAACCAATGCCGAAAGTTATCAAACCATGTCCGAATGACCCCAATTTTTGCACACAAGTCATATTCAACATTACAGAACTACTCCAACTTTCGAATCGGAATCCGTTCCCGATATCAAAAAGTCTGCTACCGGTCAAAATCTCCAAAAATTCGACTTTCGCCATTTCAAGCCTAAATAATCTACGTACCTCCAAAACACAGTCCAGACACACCCCTAAGTCCAAAATCATCCAACGAAGCTAACCGAACTGATGAAATGCCATTCCGGAGTCTTCTTCACACAGTTCCAACTATAGACAAAATCCTAAGACTTAAGCTTTCGTTTTAGGGACTAAGTGTCCAAAAATACCCCGAAACCACAACAAAGACCTCCCGTAAAGTCACACAAGCAGAAAGAGATAGAGGGAAAGCAGTAAATAGGGGATTGGGGCTATAATTCTCAAAATGACCGGCAGGATCGTTACATCCTCCCCATGTTAAATAAATCGTTCGGTCTCGAACGAGTATAAAGACATACCTGAAGTGGTGAAAAGATTAGCATAACGGCTGATAAGAAATATCAATCTCCAACTCCCTGTCCATACTAATCCGGATACTAGGGTGGGGTCCCTAAATAATCCGTCTAACCCTCTCTCAAACTGTTGCAACCAAGGCCAGTGCATGTCGGGCCAAATTACTGAAGCAAACTACATACTCCGACACAGTCAAAGCACTCTAGCGCAGCTGCTCAAACTCCGCACGCCATGAGTCCCTAAGGCTCTGAGGGACATACTCTCTCAAAAACATGTCTGAGAATTGAGTCTATGTAAGTGAAGCCGCCTCGGGCAGACTACTCAACTCATAAGAACGCCACCACTGATAGGTTTCTCCTCTAAGCTGGAATGTGGTAAAAGAAACCCCATTCGTCTCAGCTACGCCCATAGAACAGAGAATATGGTGACACTCCTCCAGAAAACCCTGGGCATCATCTGTCCCCAATTTGCTAAAGGTAGGTGGGTGGTACCTCTTGTACCTCTCAAGTCGGAGCTACTCTGCCTTAGAGGTTGCTGACCTAGTCTCGTGCTGGACCGGAGCTTCCAGCTGCATACGTATAAACTCTAGGCCTGGCTGACCTGGACCCGCTGCTCAGTGGTACGAGCTATGGGAGTGTGTGCCCCTCCCCTAGTCTGAGATGTGGCAGGAACTAGTGGAATCAATCCAGCCTGAGCTAAGGTACTGAAAATGCTCATAGACCTGACTAGAGTCTCCTGGAGGGTTAGTGCAACAATAGGTACCTCAAATTCCTACCCCTTATCGTAGCTCGCGCGGGTGCTTTGGCTGCACCCTGTGGTTGTCCTTGGCCTCTACCCCAGCCCCGGCCTCTCACGGCTCTAGCAGAGGGAACAAGTGCCTGGTCATCACGTCCTCCTGTATGGGTCCTCACCATCTGTGAGAAAGAATAGAATACAAAAGTTTAGAATTTTAATGTCAACAGATTTCGCACGACCAGGAATCAAAGAAGTATAGTTTTTTTCTAACAGTTTCATGGCCTACCGAAGATAAGTATGTACGTCTCCATACCGATCTACAAGACTCTAATAAACCGGCTTGTGACTCACGACACCTATGAACCTAGAGATTTGATACCAACTTGTCACGACCCAATCTTTCCTCCGTGAGAGGTCGCGACAGCACCTAGTCTCTACGACTAGGTAAGTCTAAAATTTACGGAATAACAACGAATATGAAAACATAAATCTAAACCACTAAAAGCAACAATGATGAAATAATTGATAGAAATGTCGCTCGGCATATACAATAACAACTCTAATTAAGTATAAAAGAGTCAGCACTTGAGTCGCAGGTATGATTCGCGATCGAGGGGAGATTTATATTAATTCAGTATAAATGAGTCAGCACTCGAGTCGCAGGTATGATTCGCGATCGAAGGGAGCTTTATAGTAATTCAGTATAAATCTGTCAGCACACGAGTCGCAGGTATGATTCGCGAACGGGGGGAAGTTTTACGTCCAATCAGTTATTTCCTTACGACTCTGGCCGGTTGTCTTACCCTTGTGTGCGCTTTGCTATTTGGTACTGTTTTTGTTGATATTGACTTGACTGATATTTGGGGGGAAAGGAAAGTGTACATTGTTGTTATTCTCAGTAGTTACCTGGATTTCTGTAGTTGATGTGTATCTTCCGCTTACTGCCTCACATGTCTACTACATTTCGTTATATCCTGTCTTATATTATTACTGTTGGACCTTAGTGAGTGTCAAGACGACCTCTCATCACTACTTCTTCGAGATTAGATGAGATACTCACTGGGTACATATTTACTTATGTACTCATGTTGCACTTCTGTACTTAACTGTACAGGTTCTGAGGTAGGCGCATCTGGTTATCAGACCGGAGCTAGATATTGACTGTAGCGGGCCTGACTTCACGGTGAGTTTCTTCTCCTGACGATCCTCTGCAGCGCCATGGAGTCTTCTTTTGTTTATCTTCCCGTCTACTTATTTCGGACTGTGGGATTGTATATATATATTTTGTCTCTTGTATATTCAGCTAGATTCCCCGTGACACTAGTTCCTGGCACACACGTAGTGGTTATATTTAGATTTTGGGCTGTGCACATATATATATGCTCGTATATCAGCTCACGCTTCTTCATGGCTATTTTATCTACCACTGGATTATTATCTTTCGATATCATGTTTTAACTTGTTAAATTCAGTAATTTGGTGAACTATCTAATTAAATAAAAAATGACACTTAGTGAAATTTATGTTGGCTTGCCTAACCTCGTTGTTGGGCGCCATCACGACCTGAGTTAGGATTTTGGGTCGTGACACCAACCATACACGAATTACTCGAATTTGACCTTAAATCGCCTTTCAAGACCATAATTTTAGTCTAGGAAGTTTCTACCATTTTCGCCAAATTTTCCAACTCAAATCCCTAATTAGATGATGAAAATAGTAATAGATTCATGAAATATAGTCCAATCCTGGTTAGAATCACTTACCCCAATAATCTCCTTGAACAATCCTCGAAGAATTTCCTCACAGCGAGCTCTCAAGTCCCAAAATTGAAAATGGGAATCAAACCCTTGAACTTGATATTTTTTGCCCACTTATTCTGCATATGCGGATCTACTGTCACACCTGCAATGCCCCACCTGCGTAAATTTTGTCGCAGGTGCTGATTCCACTTAAAACCAAGAGTTCGCTTTTGTGATCATGTGGTCGCACCTGCGGACCCATGTCCGCTTCTACGGTAACCTCCCCAGCCCATCCTTCACTTTTGCAATTGCCCGGCCGGTCGGTCGTTTTGAGAGTTATAGCCCTGATCCCCTGTTTATTGCTTTCTGCAAGAGACATCGGGAAAGAAATAAACAAGGGATCAGGGCTATAACTCTCAAAACGACCAGCCGGGTCGTTACATTCTTGCTCCTGCGAGACCGCAGATGCGACTAAATGAGTTATAGGTGCAAAAGCATTGGCAATGTTGTATCCTAAGGGTTTTGTGATTTTTCTCAACTTTGCTTGCAAACTCAGATTGAGGCAATTTTTTTGAGGTATTTCGAGGGGTTTCTTGAGGTAAGTCACTTGTGATCATTTTTATTCAATAATTTGGGTTCCCCGTTTAATTTCCCACCTAGTTTGTGTGTTTTTGAGGTGTAATTTTCAGAGTTGAGGCTAGTGATTTGGAGAGTTTAATTTGGGGATTTGACGATGATTTTTTATCGCAATTTGGTAAACTTAGTATGGTTAGACTCGTGGTTGAATGAACTTTCAGATTTTGTGACTTTTATTGGGTTCTGAGACGTAGCCCCGGGGGTCGACTTTGATTTAACATTTTGACTTTTGATTAAGAATTTAGTATTTTCTTATGGAATTGATTCCTACAGCTTGAGTTGATCGTATCGAATTGTTTGTGGCTAGATTCGAGGCATTCAGAGGCCGATTTGCGGGGCAAGGGCTTGTTGGAGTAGTGTTTTGCACAGCTTGAGGTAAGTAACACTTCTAAACTTGGTTCTGAGGGTATGAAACCCCGAATTTTGTGTTATGTGATTGGTGTTAAGGTGAAACACATGCTAGTTGACGGGCGTGTGGGCGTGCACCATAAGAATTGTGACTTGGTCTATTCTATGGAACTACATAGTTGAATAATCCTGTCGTTACTTGTATTTTTACCATGTGTTAGAACAATTGAGCTGTCACTCATGTTAGAAATCCTACTTAGGCTATGTATTGGTACTGTTGGGACCCACAGAGATCGTGTTACATATTGAATTATTTCCTTAATTTTCCATTTTGTACTCAGTCACAACTATTATTTGTTTATTATATCTTAGTCCCTGTTGTCCTTTATTGATACATCATATCATCATTGTTTGGGCTGATTATTCTGATTCTTACGAGCCCAAAAAACAGGAGGGATTAATGATTAAGTGCGACTGAGGGTCAATTGTGAGTGATATTCATGGGATCGGGCTGCACGGTGCAATAGGCTTTATTGATTCATGCCAGGATTTGGCTTATTATAGCACTTGGGTTGGATCAGTCACTCCAGAGTCTGCACATCTACAATAGGTGTAGTTTCTAAAAATGTGTTTACATTTGGGTTGTATCTGCCCTAGTTTTATTTGCATTTGGGGTGGATCTACCCGGTTCTGTGTTAACTTTTATAGCAAAAGCCTGAAAGCATGTCTAAATTCTTGTACCGTTACTTGTAGATTATGAAATTATGAGATATCACTGTCTAAATTCTTATTATTAATGTTGTAATGAGGACTGTAATACTCAAACCCGTCACTACTTTAAGTCCAAAGGTTAGATTTGTTACTATTGAGTTTGCTATACTCACGCTACGCCATGCACCTCGTGCGATCCAGTTGTTTCCAGTCACGACATTTTCCGATTCACAGAGTTTAGATAATCGAAGATCATCGAGGTAGCTGCTTGAGCATTGTCGTGCCCCCTTTTTCTATCGCATGGGTTAGGTACGGAGAGATCGGGTTTATGACATTTTTGGACGACTCCTTAAAAGAAAGGGTTTAAGGAAGAGTCGCCACCTAACGATTTTTATGGTGCGTTAGGGCACCTAGAGTTGATAACTCATGAACTAATTTGCGTTACCAGAGATTGGGTAAGGGCTTGAAATTATCCCAAGGGGAAGGTGTTAGGCACCCCTCAAGATCCACAACTGTGGGTCCCAGCCAATAAGTTTTGTGAATTTGGACGGTGAACAAGTAACAAGTAAGGTTCATATAAGAGGGGATTTCAAACAAGTATGAAAATCTTTAAAAGTTTTGGAATAACATTAGAATAAACATTTGAAAAGAATTGTCCTAGGTTTAAAGTAATACGTATCACTTCAATGTAATACCCGGTATGTCACACCTCGAAGAGGCGGCTACACGTGGTATTAGCGCACCGGTCATCATATCCATATTCTACCCTTCCCACCCCGTAAAGGTTATTTAAAATGTGTGTGTTGGGAATCCTTATTGTGTGCCATTACCCGTCCCATTCTATAAGTCCTGGAAGGTATTTAGGACTACTAATCCTACAAGGTGAGTACTAGGTTGGACCCCTAGGTTTAAAGGATAAAATACTAGGCGACATGCATAACAATTAGGACCTCACATATAAAGGGACACATAGGGGGCAAATAAAGGCTCATAAATCCCTCCACAGATAGACATACAATTGGCACGTCTCAAACACACTTAAGGTCTCAACGACGGGAGTTTAAAAGTAGGAGTTTAGAGGGAAATCAGTAAGTTGCAAAAGGATCTGCTTTGAAAAAGACTTAGCGATGAGGTAGACAATTCAACTTAAATTGAGTAATTCAGAAGGTGGTTGATTTTCAGAAATGCAGTTGTTTATAGACAACGGTAAGATTTAGAAAATATACAGGGATTTAAAGTTTCCAGAAAAATACAGATGAAAATCATTAAAGCATGGTTTACAATGATATAGTGATTTTAAAAGAGAAGTGACTAAAATGCAGTAGCTTAACAGAGAGTAGTAGTTAAAAAGAGAATTATAGTAAAAGAGTGATAAAATTGTATCAAAAATAATAGGTTGATAGAGCAAGGACTCAGAATGGCACGATTAGAGAGGAGTGAAGTAGCTTTACAACACAGCAGTTTGAAAACATAATAGTGCAAGAACCAGAAAATCTTAAGGGTTAGCAAGTGCACGACTTCAAGATTTGTTAAAAATATTTATAGAGGAGTTAAAAAAAAGGTTAAAAGAGGCTGATTAAACTAGTAGAGCATAATTGATTTGATTTTAATACGCATTAGGCCTAAAGTTTGCCTAGGCGTCGTATACATTGTCTAAATATCTCAAAGGGTGAGCATGCATATTTGGATTCTGATTTTTAAGGTATATATTTGCGGAAAATGTTTCAAGTAGACTAATCATATGTTTATGGGATTATTAGATTAACATGATAATTGGGCTTTCAGCTACTGTAGTTTGACAAATAACAAGTCCTAAAGGCAGGATATCTAATGCACACTCGAGTACCCTGAAACATGGTTTCTAAATGCAACAATTATGTATATGCAGAGGCAATGTCATTGTGGCAACCATTTCTTATTGTTATTTGACTAGAACAAAATTTCTAAGTGGGATAGTAATTATAACAGCCTATTACTGGTGGTTAACGTGATTTGCTAAGTGATCCTGAGTGTGATGAGAAGCTGAAGTAAAGAAACCTAAAACATGACTTACTAATGCATGGAAAATAAGTCCTAAACAGGATTTCTATTGCGCACATAGGTGAAGTAAATCCTAAAAATATTTTCTACCCGGATTTATACTAAACATGCATAACCCCACCCTTTTCACTATCCAACCCCAATTATTCGTTTACAAATTATTACAACCTGAATAATAAATTACATTAATAATAAATAAATAAAAACAAGAAGTTATTCTATAGGGAGCCTTCAACCAGGCCCAATCTCCCAACCTCACTCCTTTCGAGTTCCACAGCCTTAATGGCCTGGGTGAGGCAAAGCTCCCAAAGGGTCCAATGGATCCCTGGCCAATACCAGCACCCAGGAAAATTGCCAAGATTTTACCAAAGTGCAGTGTGGAATTACCAGCCTTGTGTGTCAAAGTTCCATGAGTACTCAGGGGTACTCAAGGCAATTCTCACACGAAGAGGGGTAGGACCTAATTTTCTAGGAGTAGTATAATGTGCAGGGAAGAGAGGAAAGTTCATAGTTTAAGAAAAGAGTTTTCAAAACTGGAGAGTTAGTTTTTTGAAAGATTAACATAAAATAGACAGAAACATTAATCAACAGTTCAGCAATACAGGATTGCACACAAGGATAATGAGACAAAAGGGAAATGGATCACATAATAACACCAAGGGATACTGAGACATTATGAAAACTCACTTAATCATGAGTACACAAAATCAAAGAGGTTCAGGGGACCAAGAAATGGCCAAGTTTATACAGTAACAGGAGACAGTAAAAGAAGACAGTTGTAATAGATGAAATTAGGAGCAAGTAATAGTCATGCAAGTCAAATATTGACGGATGAACAGTTCAGGGAACCAGGGATAGGAAGGTTCACACATGATACTGAACAAGAATAGGAATGGCCTAACATATGTATACAAGAATAGGTACAGCTCATAACAAATACTGGCTTAACCATAAACAGGTAAAGAATTGATCATGGCAAGTATCATCAAGCAAAATAGGGCATCAATTGCATGTAGAACAGTAGAAGCATAGGTAGAAAACAACTAGGAATACAACATACTGAAATAGTAATAGCCACATTGTTTTGTAACTTTGGAAATTAATCAAGACATACCAGTAACAAGAGAGAGCATCAGAATGAAAGAGCCAAGTATAAGCACAATATTGGCCTAGGCTTATAGCCGTCCAATAGCAAACAATAGCAGAGTAAAGAAAAGAAGCGAGAAAGCACAAGAGAGAGCTTAGAGTAGTACTGATAAGAGAGAAGAACACAAGTCTGTGTGTGTGTGTGTCTATTTGTGAAAAGCTAGGATTTTTATAGTTGAGAAACGAGTAGAAAAATATGGTAAGAATCACAATGGCATGGTAATAAAAGAAGGCAGAATCAATTAGTGTAGAAACTAAGACACGGTTCCCTTAAGTCAAGGGATTCAAACTCAAACGGTAAAACATATAGTTATATAAGGTAAAGTAAAATAAGTACAAGACTAAATAAGGAAAGAATCAAGGTTTATTAAATAATAGGGTAAACAAATTAAGGCTAGGTTCAACAAATATTCTAATTAAGGAAACAACTAGTAAGAATACATTGCCACAGACGAATCAGTCAATTTGAATAGAAATTGAGGGTTTAACGGAAGGTCTGTCAATCAAAACCTCTAAGTATGGAATCTAGAATCGATCACATGAGAGCCACAATCATATAAATAGACAGGAATGCTCAGACATAGTAGACAGGCAGGTTAAACAAGTGCTAGAAGAAAGATGCAAGTCTGAACAACTCAGGTAGTCACAAGCATATGTTAGGCTAAGAAAACTCAGTAGAACTTCATTCAAAGCAATTTAATCACAAAAACTCAAGCAAAGAGAGACGAACAGTCATGCTAGTACACAGAACCACATATAGGAGTCTAAGAAAATTAGGGGTTTAACATAAACGAGATAAAATCACAAAATCATTACGATATGCAGAGAATAGACTTAATAGCAAGAAGAAACTCAGTTAAAACCCAGCATACAAGAGGTTCCGAGAAACCCTAATTTGAAAAGGAAGTAAAACGTTTTAAAGCTGAAGATTTTTTAAAGATTGAGTTGAGAACAGTGTAAAACATAAAGAAGCAGGTCTGAATCGTTAAATAAAATACCAGATATATGAGAGGTTTAGGCAAAATTCAGGGTTTCATAAGAGAACCAAAGATAATCGGAGAACCTGTCGTGAAACTCAAAGATCGTGGTGGATATGGCATGGTCGTGTCCAAATCCCACCGGAGAGGCCGAAAACAATCCAAAGCAGGAGTCCAGGTGTGAGTTGGCATGGACCAGACCCTCGAGGGCTTCAGAGATGAAGTGAGCCAGATAGAAGAGACCTCATGGAGGCTTGTAGTCGAAAGGAGGATGGTCGGAGATGGCCGGAGGAAGGCGAAGAGGCTTCATCGGAGACGAAAAGACAGAAGTCTCTAGAGAAACTAGAGAGAGAGATAGACGGAAGATAGAGAGATGAGAGAGCTTTGGAAGTGGAGGGGGTAGTTGGAATTAATTAAGGAAATGTGGATCTGGACCGTTGATCTTATGTGATCAATGGCTCAGATCATGTATGGGGTTGGGCCGGGTTAGTTTTAAGACTGGGCTGGGGTGAATTTGGGTTATGGGTTTGGGTAAATTGGGTTAAAGATCAGATGGGTTGGGTTAAAAATGTAGCTAGATATTAAATAAAAGTGGCTAATTATTAAATACCCATACAAATAGATAAAGAATTAGTAAAAAATAGTTAATACTTGTATAAAAGTGAAATTAAGTTTAAATAGGTAAAATTACAGTAATTAACTAATATTAAGTATGAAAAATGCATAAGTTTCTAATTAAAATAATACAAAATGTTCAATTGGGCTATAATTATAAAATTACTGTAATTAAAATAAAATGAGACCCAATTGGCTAATTTGTGAAATAATTGAATTTTAACAGCTAGAAAATGATTATAAACGATATACTGAGCTGGAAACATTTTTGAAATTATTTTCAACATAGTTTATGAATAATTATTTAAATATGAAATACTGAATAGACATGCGAATAATTTAATAAAATAGGGGGAAAATGCTTATTATTTTAAAATAGTGATTTTGAAAGCTTATATGCAAGTTTGAAAATAATTTGAGAAAAAATTGGGTATCAACAGGCATCTGCAAGCCTTGATTCTCCTCCCTATCTTTTAGTTTATTTATTCAGCTCTACTTTCTAGAAAGTGTACCAGATTATGTCATTATGTAGATGTTCATGTACTTAATGACACCCCAGTTTTGGGAAAACTTATATATTGAGTTATGATATTCTATCTCGTTTTATGAGATTTTTATTTATTTAAATTTTTTTAGTATATTTCAAAGTTGAAAGTGTTGAAAATGTCTGAGTAGTCGGCTTATCTAGTACCATGATAGGCGCCATTCACGACTGGTTGGGTTTTGGGTCGTGACAGGCTGGCCGCCCTTCAACTTATTTAGAGAAAATTTTCTTTAAATATTTGTCCGTGACATAGTCGCTTAATCATGTAAACAACTTCTGTTTTCTTAGAGCATAAAAGAAGCTTGATATTTGACTAGGAATTTCGTTATTGAAATGTAAATCTATTATATCTCTAGCTCTTATGTTTTTTTAACATTACATAAATAATCTTTTTAATACTTTTCTTTCAACTTCCTCAGGTTTAGGGATTGCTTCAATAATTTTATATGCTGAGATTTTTTAATTAAGTTATCATCATTTACTGATTTCATCATTATAGTCCATAAAAATTTATAAATTCATGTATTTTTTTAGTGGTGTCAATTTTTTAGGTATTAAATATTGATTTTTTTCTATACTGAAGAACACTTAAATTATTAATAATATATTAAATCAATCCAGACTAATCATTAGCAACTTAAAGTAATATTTTCTTTTGAAAAAAATTATTATTGGCCGCTTAAAATTTCCCTATTTTGTTATTAATTAAGCAAATGAGAATCTAACCTTGTCATTGTCACGACCCAATTTCCCTCCATTGGGTATCGTGACGGCACCTAGTCTTAAGGACTAGGTAGAGTCTAATAGTGAGTAAACATAAATCATAATATTCAAAACTATTAAATGTTTTTTGAAATAAATCTCTATACATTACATATCTTCTCAAAACCTGGTAAGTACAAGTCATAAGCTTTAAAAAATTTACACTAAAACTCCAAAATACCACCGTTCGAAAATAAGTACAACTGTGCGAATAAAGAAAATAAGACGGTGACTCCGAAACCGCGAAAGTTGAAGCAGTTTTTACCTTGAGTCTCCACAACAGCAATCGCGTTGCTAACAATCAACCAGTTGGCTATATGAAACCTGAAATATGCACAAAAATATGCAGAAGAGTAGTATGAGCACACCACAACGGTGCCCAATCAGTATCAAGACTAACCTTGGTGAAGTAGGGACGAGGACTAGTCGAGACACCCACTGGTCCGATAAACTAAACAGGCATAATTATAGGGATAACATCATATGACATCTATCTAATGACTACACAATGTAATTAACACATATCAAGTACAAAGTTGAAGGAAAAATACAGCAAATAACAATGGGACATCATAATAATACATAAAAGAATGGACGGGAACACAACCTGAAAATCGGTAATCACAATACGGTAAGAACAAGTAACAATTCAGCACTGTAACAGTTTTCACGTCAGGCCTTAGCCAACAACCCCAATTATTTTTGGGAAATTCTTCGAGTGCAAACCTTCACCCGTAAGTTTATATTGAAAACTTTTAAATATAATCATTTCATGTAGCAAATTTTTTTGAAATGTATTTTCTTCGAATACATATATACATTTTCAGAAGGAAAATCTTCAAACATAAGTCCTTCAAAATAAATGCTTTTCAAGCATACTTTTCCAATAAATGCCTTTCAAGCGTATTTTTCTGCAAACTAAATGCTTTTCAAATATACCTTTGAAATAACAGTCTTTCAGGCTTAGTTTTCTTCAAGGCAATTGCTTTTCAGCTATGCTTTTTAATAAATATCTTTCAATATAAATGCTTTTCAAATATACCTTTGAAATAATAGTCTTTCAGACTTAGTTTTCTTCAAGGCAATTGCTTTTCAGCGATGCTTTTTAATAAATATCTTTCAATATAAATGCTTTTCAAATATACCTTTGAAATAATAGTCTTTCAGACTTAGTTTTCTTCAAGGCAATTGCTTTTCAGCTATACTTTCCAATAAGTATCTTTCGATCATAATTTTTTCAAGATAAATCTACCGGAACTCCGTCCGTAGCTCAAAATTTGTCATGCAATACTGGAGGGATCTCCCAGAATACGTATGTAGTCCCCAAAAGTAAATATGCAATGCTGGGGGGATCTCCCAGAATACGACTGTAGTCCCCAAAAGTAAATATGCAGTGCTGGGGGGATCTCCCAGAATACGTCCGTAGTCCCCAAAGTAACTATGCGGTACAGGAGGGATCTCCTGGAAGACATCTGTAGTCCCCAATTTAAATATGCAATACAATCAATAGAGATAACAACCATAACACGACATAAACATCGTACATTACCACAACATTTGCAAAGCAAAAAAAGATAGAAATGCAATGTACGACGAGCAAATAAATACAAGGACTTAAATCACAAGAACCGAACTCATTCACAAGGAATAACCACTGAAATGAAATAATAAGCGTAAATAAAGAGCTTAACCGGGGAGAAACTCTACGTAACAACGAATTCACAGTATTCAAGTCCACAATAAAATATCATCTCAAGTCAAGAGATTCCAAGTACAATCCATTCGACTAAGGGGTAGGTTATCTCAATTTCCTTTTTAAGGTTGAATAGTTATGAGAGAGTTTCCACAATTCAAATAAGGGTAAGTAGCTAAAGACAATCCTAACTCCAATTACTGCTAAGCAATTATAAGGCGAGATATTACTAATTTTAGTTAAACAGGCAGTTTATGAAGAAAAACATATAGCATGAGGATAGGAGAGGTAAATTCTTCAATTAAGACCAAATAGGCAACCAAGGAAAAATCTAAAAGCAAGTAATTCTAATTTAAGCAGGAAGAGATAAAACTAGCAATTAGGAACTAAATCATAACCATTAAAACTTCATACACGGGGAATATAACGACCTAGAAACTCTAAAAGGGCAACTACATACAAATAAGTCCGAGTACGCACTCGTCACCTCGCGTACACGGGCTACAGTCAACATAGAAGACTCAAATCCTAAGGGGTAGTTCTCACACACAAGGTTAGGCAAGATATTTACCTTGAAGACGACAACCCAGTACTCAAAAGTGGACTTCTCGGGAGAAAAGACTTCCGGACGGCTCAAATTCAACTAGAACAACTTCAAAACATACATAAAACTCGTAAGGAACTATTTCGGATAATAATGTTTCGATCTTTACAAGAATCCAAAATCGACCCAAAAGTCTACCTCCGGGCCCGCACCTCAAAACCCGTCTGGTTCAACCATACAAGATTTATCAAATTTCGATACCATTTGGTCCCTCAAATCACGAATTTTCATTTTAGAAATTTTCTTTCAAAACCAACATTTTCCTCAACTCAAAACACAAATTAAATTATAAAAATAAAGACTAATTCATGGAATATATTTAATTCTAGTTGAACAACACTTACCCAATTTAATTTCGTAAAAAACGCACCAAGAACCGAGCTCTAGAAGTCAAAATGTGATAAAAATGGTGAAATCCTCGATTTTGGAATATAATGTGTCTGCCAAGATTTTTAAGCATCGCGACCGCGAGAGTATAAATGCGATCGCGTAGAAGAAATAGTTATTGGACAAAAATGCACTACGCGATCGCAAGGGCCAATACGCGATCGCAGAAGAGGAAGAGGAAAGGCCTACGTGAACGCATGGAAGAACTGGCGAATGCGAAGAAGGATTAACTTACAACCCCATCCCCTAATTCTACTATGCGAACACGAGAGAGGAGATGCGAACGCGTTGAAGAAGCAATTATATGTTTGCGATCGCGAACCTATCTATGCGAAGAACTGGGCGGGTCAAAGCAACACTATGCGATCGCGTATATGCCTATGCGCATAGAAGAAAAACCAGAAGACAGAATCAACAGGGAAAATGGAAGGGAATTGACCTGAAGCCCATCCGAAACACACCCGAGGCCCCCAGGACCCCGTCTTAACATACAAACAAGTTATATAACCTAACACGGACTCGCTCGAGGTCTCACATCGCATAAAACAACGCCGAATAAAACTACAAATCGAATTTATGAACTTTCAAATCTTCAAATATCTAAACTCTTGTCGAAACCTACCAATTCAACCCGGAATGACATGAAATTTTGCAGATAAGTCCCAATTTACATCCCGGAGCTGTTCCAACTCTCAAAATTTCATTCCGACCCCGATATCCCAAAAAGTCAATTGTGGTCAAACTTCTCCATTTTTCAAACTTCCAATTTTCCAACTTTCGCCGAATTACCTCAAATTGCTCTACGGACCTCCAAAACCATTTTCGGACGTGAGCCTAAGTCTAAAGTCACCATACGAAGCTGTTGACATTACCCAAAACTCATTCTGAGTCCGTTTACACAAAAGTCAACCTTCCGGTCAAATCTCATCGCTTAAGCTTCCAAAATTATAATCCCTCTCCCCTTTCGACTCCGGATCATCCGGTAACTGAATCCAACCATGCACGCAGATCTATATGCACAATGTGAAGTTGTCCATGACCTTACGCCACCAAACGGAGCTTAAATTCTCAAAACGACTGGTCGTGTCGTTACATTCCCCCCCCCCCCCCCCAAAAAAA
>ML278847.1:0-13708 GCA_005239495.1 Nicotiana undulata
GTACTTACATTGAAGGTGTGATCCCCAATTCTTGCATTACCCCTAGGCCGTTCATCTCGATCCTTTCTAGATCTAGATGAAGATGAACCCGCATCTCTGCTGGGTGGTCTATATTCTTACCTAGTGTTTTCGAACCTGGGACGAGTTTAACGTCCTGAGGGTCCCATATAAGGATCGTACCTGTTTTTACCTGATCTCCTGTCTGATTCGGAGCGTCTGGATTTGGTATGATCTTCATCTTTCGAACGAGCAATGGTATCTTCCTCTATCCAAAGTTTAGTACTGTACCTGTTATAAACATCATTCCACGTCGTAGCTGGGAATTCTCTCAAGCTTTCCTTGAGTCTTCTAGTGGCTTCTGAGCTTTTGTCATTTAGATTGCTCGCGAATGCCATGGCTACCCAATTATTAGGCACCCGTGGGAGTAACATTCTTTCTCACTGGAACCTGTCTACAAATTCACGGAGTAGTTCTGTGTCTCCTTGTTTTATTTTGAATATGTCTTCCATTCTTTTCTCAAATTTTTGTGCACCGGAGTGTGCTTTTATAAAAGAATTTGCAAGCTCGGAAAAAGAATCAATATAGTTTTCAGGAAGAAGAGAATACTAGGTTAGTGCTCCTTTGATAAGTGTTTCTCCAAATTTTTTGACTAGGAGCGACTCAATCTCTTGTTTTGTTAAGTCGTTGCCTTTCACTCCGGTAGTAAAAGCAGTCACATGGTCGCGTGGGTCAGTTGTCCCGTCATACTTGGTAACATCAGGCATTTTGAACTTCTTGGGTATAGGCAAGGGTGTTGCGCTTGGTTTCCAAGGTTGTTGAGAATATCTATCAACATCAATGCCTTTGATAACAGGCGGTACTCCAGGAATTTGCTCGATTCGATCGTTTTGTTCCTTCACCTGTTTATGCAAGGTTAGTAATAAATTTTGTAATTCAGAGTTATTAGTCATACCTGGTCTCGCTTCGCGAGATTCATTAGGAGTGTCTTCCCTTGCTGAGTGTACTAACCCAGATTGGGGATTTTCCACGGTGATGGTATTATTGGGAGGTGGTGTTAGTGACACAGGTGATGCTGCTGGTAATCCCCTTGCGAATTCTTGCAGAGCCTGGCTCACATACTTTGCAATCATTTGCTTCATTTGATCTTGTTCTACCGTTTGATCATTATCATTAATGTTGTTGTTGTTGTTGTTGTTAGATCTTTCTTGGGATTGTTCCCTTGAACCTCCTGGGGATCCAGGGGGTGATGGAGTCCCATCTCTTTGCCGGTTATTGTCGTTGGAGTTCGACATAGTTCAGAGGATATCGTTTGAAAAGTAAACAAAGATTATCAGATTCCCGGTAACGGAACCAATTTTTTTAACCAAAAAGTTAGATCCCTTGACTAAAACTATTTTTAGGATGAACACAGGTTTCTGATAATCAAGAAATAATGATAATTACGAATGAGCAAGTAAATAAGTAATAAGATGCACAGAAAAGTAAAGTGTATTATGTTTGTAGTTCGGATGTCCCTTACAAGTTAACTTTTATTCCCTTATATAGGGAATTCTTCGGTATAACGTCTACCTCTTGTAATGATAACACATTAAAGACTAATTATTACATTAATGTAACGTTACAAAGAATAACCATAATTGTTGTGTGAAAGTTGTGTAACGTGTGGATCATTAATTGAAGATCTTTGAATCTGCCCGTAGCTTCGTCCGGATTCATTTTGACCGTGTCTCTTTCTTGTCTCCATCAAGTTGAGTTTCCCGTAGCTGATTACCTCGTAGGTATATTGTGTCGTGTCTCTTTGCCTCACACCTCCTTATAGAATCATGTCCAGCTGTCATGTTTTTCTTGGTCCACGTAACTAGCTGAATCATCAAGAATTATCATACGTGTGAAGCTCTTTTTTACCAATACACCCACCCCACCCCGCCCNAAAAAATATTTTCCACGAAAATATTTTCCGTCGTACCAAACACACCCTAAGTGTCACATAAGCTGATATAATGATTTATTTATTTCAACTGTGTACCTCCTTGTTTTATTTTCATATAGATTACATATTTTGTCCCAATTGTATCTTTTGTCCTCTTAGATATAATGGTTATTTGTTTCAATTGTGTTTTCTTTTTTTAGCTAAATCTGCAGAATTTAGTTAAAATCCTATTATTTTAGTCAAATAAAAAGAAGGTTTTGCCAAAGTAATAGATTTCAAACAGTATATTTTCTAGAAAAAGAAAAAAATGTGCGTTTCTTTCTTTCATGCAATGTTTGGTTGAAGTTTCATAATATTTTGCCAAAAAATATTTAACCAAAATAATGCATTTTTAATTCTGTGTTTTTAATTTCTTCTTTAGATAAAATAATTATTTGTTCTAACTATGTATTTCTTTTTAAGCTAAACATATAAAATAACTAAATTAGAATATTATTATCTTTAGCCAATTAAGAAATTTGTTTTCAAAATAATATTGTTTCAAGTTTTTTGATAAATATGGCCCAAGAAAAATGGTCCAAATAATCGGTGGACTTAAAAATATTTTAAAAAATATTTTATTTTAAAACATGCTATGTGGACAAAAAAATTCATGTGACAGTGTGTGTGCCACAATTTCATGGGTTGTTAGCGTCCTAAGAGGTCGAGACTATCAAATTGCTAAGTTCAATAAAATAATTAGGCCAACATAAAATTCAGGTGAGTACTAAATAAAATTCTTGTGACTAAAAATAATAGAGATCTTCTTCTCCAATTTCGTCTTTTTCTCTAATGCCAGTACTAATAATACAAAAGCAGAAGATAATTATTGCAAAGTTGAAATACGAAAATAAATCTCATTAAATTAAATTGAGCAAGAATACATGGATCGCAATTGTTATTTTGCTTGGAAACGTTAAATATGTTTTACATTTTCTTTAATTAAAAATGATTTATTTAAGAGTTCAGCCAGCTGAATTATAGAGTGCAAAAAATGTATGAACTTGAACAATCACATGTCTTGAAAGCAATTTAAAAAAAAAAGGATGAATCCAAAGCTTGATTCAGTACTTGCAAATATTTGTTAGCATTTTTTTAGCATTAGCATTTTCAATTTCCTATTTCTTACTAATAATTTTTCCTCGTTAATAATTTATTGAAATAATAACTTCATAAATCTCCTTTGAGATTTTAGTTTGTAACATATATCTTCCCGATAGTTTAAGAGTGTTATATAAATATTCTATTTTTTCCCGTAATTAAATAGATTTTTAGCTTTAAAAAATTGTAAAGATCTCATGTTTTCTTTGAACAGGTTTGATATGCACTTGTATTTCGTAACTGTTTTTCTTATGTAACCGTTTTTTCGAGTTAATACAAAAGAATAACTGTTTTTCGTTCGTAACAATTTTTGTAAAGGTAGGGGTTTTTACCCGTAACTGTTTTCATTAATAACAGTTTTCAATAGTCACGAGGGAAATGCTTTTTCATTCGTAACTGTTTTATTCAATAACAGTTTTTCAAATGAGTACAAGGATTTTGATCTTTCATCCGTAACTGTTTTATTTGATAACAGTTTTCTATACAAAGATTTCATAACTGTTTTTAGTTACAACAATTTATTGAATGAGTACAAAGATGTGCATTCTTTCCTCGTAGCTAATACTTTTCCTTTTAACCTGAACATACATTTATGAACATGTTCAAAGGTTTTATAGATCAGGCTTTGTGTTTTGAGTCTTTGGCTCTTTCAATTCTGCTCGTATCACTTGACTTGTTGGGTAGATGGATCTTCAGGCTCAAGCTTTGACTTTTAATCCTAATCAAATAATAACTTAAAGAGCAAACTTGAACATGGAGAAATTACAAAATTTATGAGCCATGACATTTATTCCAGGCTCGAAGAAATTCAACCAGTCACTTTGACCTATCTAGTTCAAGGTGTATGTGATTTCATGAACTTTAGCTTTATCAATATTATCGAAATAGTAGAAAAGAAATGTAACAGCTCAAAGTCTACTAGCGATACTATTCGTTTTGGATTTAAATTTACACAACTTTACAATTTGTCATTAAAATTTAAGACTTATTTCTTTATGTTGGGATATACTATTAACCATGCGGTTTAGACATAGTATTTTGTTTTATTCTTTATTGAACAATTATATATTTAATTTATTCAATTCAATAAAGTACTATTTTAAATAGATCATTTGTTACATGTGTGTCTTTTTAGTTATGTAGTAGACAATTTAGTGTGTGGAGTCTTAGCTCATGCACAGAAGATTAAATTGTTGGTTCTCCTAATTAATAAATTTTGTTAACAATAAAAGATATTATTGGACAAAATATCTTGATGATTGTAGCACAAGATTATAGTATAATCTGTCTTGATTATGGGAGTGATTTTACTCCAACTTCTTGTGCTAGTATACTCAGTGTATATTGAACGGACCAAATAGAGAAAAGATATTTTTGTACTGAATATATAAAATATTTTCTCTAATTCACTAAATGAGCTTATACTCCTAATCTTGATATAATTATTATGATCAATGTAATTTATTTATTGTTTTGATTTATCAAAAGGTACGACTCTATTCAGAGTTAGTGTATGCCTAATAGATTGGACAATAACGAATAACATTTGTGAATAATAATTAGTTGATAGAATCCATGACTCGGTTTTGAGCTTGATGATACCCCTTTATATAAGCTTATAAGTTTTCATGTGAAAACCCGGCCGGTGGATTTTGTATCCGTCACATGAAATAGTTTAAGCGGAATTGTAAAGGATTTAATTAGTTGATTAAATTAAATTTTCAGTGATTTAATTTAATTAACTGGTATTTGAGATCTTAACATGGGGAGTTAAATAAGTGTTATTGAATTTTCGAAATTCATACTCAGGAGTTCAATTGCAGTTTTTTAGTGGAATAAATTGTAATTAATTATAGTAAGAATTAATTCATGCTAATTTCGAATTAATGCTATAATTGGTAGCCTCTTATTATTTATGTGGTCCCTGCTATACCTAGTAAAAACATGGACAAGACTTGGGTAAAAAGTGACTTGGGAGAAAGTCATCCGTTAGAGTTAGAGTAGGATTCTACTTGTGCAAGTAGAATCCTACACCGTTTTGGAAGACAATTTTCGGCCAAAAATAACTCTACTTAAGGAGGACGAATTTCACCTAATTACTCACTTTCAGAGTTGTATTGTTTTTGCCCACCCAAAAGCAAAAACGTCCAAGGTTTTATTAGGCATATAGCAGAAGACTGCAGCCCTGGATTCTTGCTGTTTGGAAGCTTTGTGCAACGATTTCAAGAGGTTAGTGCTTCTAATATTGTGATTATAGCATTGTCTAGTTTACATGTATTAGATGCCTGGATTGTAAGCTTGCTTCCACTGTGCATGTTTTAACAATTGGTATAAGACGCCGTCTTACATCTAACTAGATAATGTAATACAACATGAATAGAGTAATATTAAAACGTGTTGTTTAATAATACATGTTTTGTATGATTATTTTATGTCAAAAACATTTTTTTTATTAGTATCTTAATTCTGAAATTATGAATTAATATACACATGCATAAACAGTGGTGTTATATTTAATGACAGTCTGTTTAATTACGGTTTTAATGAATAACATTTGTTTTTTTAAAAATAAAAACATGACTGTTTCTTGAATGCTATTTATTTTGTAATTATGGGTTAATACATATAAACAGTGAATTAAATCTGTTTGAGTTGCGTTTTGTCCATAATCAGAGAGAGTGTTATATTAATAAAAACTTGACTGTTTTGTATGATATTAGTTCTGTAATTATGGATTAATATACAGAATTATGAACAGTGGCGTTTTCTTTTAACAGTGAAAACTATAATTTTTTTTCAATTCTGTCTGAACATATTTTTATTATTATTATAATAATAATATTATTATTTTGAGTTCTGAAATCATATTTTAACATACAAGAGTATATTATGTGATTTGAACAAGTCAAAATAATAAAAACACTCAAAACCGCCAAAAACATAATTCTACAAATAGGTCATGATTTTAGAATTCTGAAATTCTGTCAAACTCCGATTGATCTCAAATTTGGTAGGTTCATTGGAAACGGCCCAACTTAAACAATTTTTGGGCATTTGGGGTCGTTTAGATGAGTTTTTGGCTAATTTATATTTTTCGGAAATTCTTTTTAATAATTTTTTTTTAAAAAGAAATCTGTGATGGTAGGGTTCAATTCCCATTGTTTACAATCATGTTTTACAGTAATATAATGAATTTATATGTTGACATAGGTCTTCTTCCCCATCGGATAAATTCATTATAGATGATTACTGTAGTTTTGCCTCTAATTTTTTGATTAATTTTTTGAAATAATAACTTCATAAATCTCCCTTGAGATTTTAGTTTGTAACATATATCTTTCCAATAGTTTAAGAGTGTTATATAAATATCCTATTTCTTCCAGTAATTAAATAGATTTTTAGCTTTAAAATTTTTGTAAAGATCTCATAATATTCTATAAGCATAAAAACAAGCGCCTACATGGTTGACAATTGAAAATTCATTATGAAGTAATTAACAACTAAGGTATCAGAGGGTAGTTAAAATTTAAATATATGAGAATTATCTAAATTATGATTAGTATTATTGGATCCCCCAACTTAATCCTAATCAAATAATAGCTTAAAGAGCAAACTTGAACATGGAGAAATTACAAAATAAAAGAAAATAATTATAAGCTATGACATTTAATCCAGGCTCGAAGAAATTCAACCAGTCACTTTGACTTATCTAGTTCAAGGTGTATGTGATTTCATGAACTTTAGCTTTATCAATATTATCGAAATAGTAGAAATGAAATGTAACAACTCAAAGTCTACTAGCGATACTATTCGTTTTGGACTTAAATTCACACAACTTTACAATTTGTCATTAAAATTTAAGACTTATTTCTTTATATACCCAACATTTCTTCTATGTTTACTGTGTAACTTGCCTAGAATTAATGTTACATTGTCGTGAGATTCACCTAGAATATTACACGACTAAAAACAATTTGGTATTCCAGGATTAGGAAAGAACATAAACCTTGCAATATATAAAGAAGCTCTATATTTATAATCTCAATGAATTTGTTATGAAAATAATTATATTGTGGATGTCCATTCATTATTCCGCTATAGATGATCTTCCCGAAGAAAATTATTCGTTTGGTGCTCTATTGAAATTTATCTACAAGCAGCTGATTCAGACATGTCTCAAGCAATTCAATGAAATGATTTGCAGCATCTTCTTATTAAACATGCAGGTTGCAAGCAACTCATGCAGACAACTTACAAGCAGCTCAAGAAAAGTCTCGCAACTGCTTCCTGAAAAGCCTCGCAGCTGCTTCCTTTCTTCTATAAATAGAGGCATTTTCAGTTCATTATATACATAAGTTTGAAGTTGAATAATATATCAGTTTCTCTCTATACTTGTCTTTACTTTGCAGTCTTTATTTTATAACATGTTATCAACACGAAATTCTGCCATCTCGAGCAAATACCTTGAAAGTAACAGAGGTACGAATTGTTTTTTCTAAATAATGTCAAATCTTTATAAACTTGAATTTATAGCCCTGGATATATCGGGCAAAAGCTACATGTCTTAGGTGCTTGATGCTGTAATACATCTTCATGCGATGGGTCTGGTAGACACTCTCAAGGATAAAAACCAGGCATCAAACCAAGACCGTGCCAAAAGAATGATATTCATACGACATCACCTTGATGAGGGCTTGAAAATGGAATATCTTAATGTTAAAGATCCGGTCATACTGTGCAATAATTTGAAAGATAGATATGATCACCTGAAGATGATTGTTCTTCCACAAGCACATTATGGTTGGACTCATTTAAGGTTACAAGATTTTAAATCTATCACTGAGTATAATTCTCCTATGTTCAAAATTATTTCCCAATTGAAATTATGTGGTGATAATATTACTGATCATGATATGTTGGAGAAAACTTTACCATTTTTCATGCCTCGAATATGCTCCTGCAGCAACAATATCGAGAGATGGGTTTCAAATAGTATTCAGAACTTATCTCACATCTTCTTGTAGCCGAGAAACATAATGGGCTATTAATGAAAAAATATGAAAGCCGACCTACTGGTTCTTGTCCACTCCCTGAAGTGAACGAGACGAGCTTCCACCAAGCTAAGTGTGGAAAATGTCGTGGCCCCGATCGTGGTCATAGCGGTGGTCGGGGAAGAAGCTCTAATCATGGTAATAATAATGCACCAAAAAACCCTACTCACCACTAGTAGTGGAAAAGGAAAGAACAAGAACATGAAGCGGTGCAAGCAACAAATGCAGAAAATGCATGCTATAGATGTGTCACGACCAAAAATCCAACTAGTCGTGATGGCACCTAACCCAACCCGCTAGGTAAGCCAATTAACAACTACTCAATTCCAATAAAATCTAATAAGACAATTAAGTGAAAGAAAATATCTGAATCTTATACATTCCCCAATGTAACGACCCGACCAGTCGTTTTGAGCTCTAGCGTGTTCTTTAGAGGTTCGAGACCATGAGCAATTTCACTTCAGGTATTATGACTTGTACGCATGGTCGAAATTGAATTCCCAGAGTTTTGGAGTTGATTTATAAAGAGAATTCTCATTTCGGAAGTTTTAAGTTGGAAGGATTCATTAGGTGGTGAGTTTTGAGTAAATACCTCGGAATCATGATTTGAAGGTTCCAACAGGTTCGTATGATGATTTCGGACTTGGACATATGTCCAGATTGGGTTTTGGATGACCCGGGAGCGTTTCGGCGTCTATTCTGGAAGTTGGCATTTTGGGAGAAGTTCATAAATTTAGGTTGAAGTGTGTTTCAATGTTATCGATATCCGTTTGGGAATTCGAGTCTGGGAATAACTTCGTATGGTGATTCTGGTATTGGGAGCCTGTCCGGAAGTGGGTTCGGAGGTCCGTAGGTCATTTTGGAGTCATCTGGCTAAAGGTAGAAATTTGAAGGTTTTTAAGAAGTTTGACCTGAAGTGGACTTTTTGATATCGGGGTCGTATTCCGATTCCTAAAGGTGGAGTGATCCCGTAATGTCGAATATGACTTGTGTGTAAAATCTGAGGTCAATCGGACGTGATTTGGTAGGTTTCGGCATCGAATGTAGGAGTTTGAAATTTCAAAGTTCACAAAGCTTGAATTAGGGTGTGATTCGTGGTATTAGCATTGTTTGATGTGATTTGAGGCCTCGAACAGGTGCGCATTATGTTTTGGGACTGGTTGGTGCGGCTGGACGGGGTCCCGGGGGGCCTCGGGTGGATTCCGGGTGGTTAACGGATCGAATTTGGAATTTGAGAAAGGCTAAGGCTGCTGGTATTTGGTGTAACCACACCTGCAAGGTTCTGGCCGCAGGTGCGGAGCCGCAGAAGCGGCCTTGGTGCCGCAGAAGTGGAAATTGCTGGGCTAGGATGGGACCACATATGGGGTCATCTCGCTGCAGAAGCGGGACTGCACCTGCGGTATGCGAGGAGCAGAATCGAAAAGGGGGAGCCTGGTGAAGGACCGCAGATGCGGTAGTGTGGCCGCACCTGCGAAACCGCAGAAGCAGTCAAGTGACCGTAGACGCGGAAATGCTGGAGGCAGTGAGGTTCTTTAAATCTGGGGTTTGGCTCATTTCAACCCCATTTCTTCCATGGGAGCCAATTTTGGAGCAACTTTGAAGTGCCATTTTCACCACCAAGCATGAGGTAAGTGATCTATGCTAGTTTTTGAGTTAAATACATGATTATATACGGATTTGGGCATAGAAATTAGAATAAGTTTGAGATTTTGAGGAAAACCTAGAAATTGGTATTTTTGGAATTTGACCACGAATTTGGGCAAGAAATTGAGAGAAATATATATATTTGAGTTCGTGAGGTTATGGGTAAACTTTATCTTCGAAAAATTTCGGAATCCAGGCACTTGGACTCGAGGGTGATTTTATCAACTTTGGGATTGGGGTTAGAACTTGTTATAAATTGAATTGCTATGAGTAATTGAGTATACATTTATGGGTTTGCATAATTATTGGCTAGCTTTGGAGCGAGGTGCATAGATTTGAGTCTTGGAAGGGCGTAGAATGTCGGTTATGGAACTTCAGAGCGCGGTAAGTCTCCTTTTTAACCTTGTAAGAAGAAATTGTCCTCATAGGTGAATTAATTAATTATGTGCTACTGTTTATGGGGCCTACGTACGCACGGGGTGACGAGAGTCCATGCATAAATACTGTTATTCTTATGTCGGGGTAGTCTAGGACCCAAAAGCATGCCTTACTTGCCGTACTTGTAACCTTACTGATAAACTAAAAATGCTTAAATCCTATCGAATTTGGAAAATTAATTTCTAAAAAGATTAAACACCATCTTCTTGATCATTAAAAAAGGAAAGTTGTCGTATCCTTGGGTAATTGTTTTCCTGATGAAGTCTGGATTGACTGTTTGAATATGTTTATCTATGACTACCTGCGTCGCATGTAAGATTTGCGAGCGGGGTAACTCTATTATATTTATGTGAAACCGCGTCGCAAATATATTCCGCGAGCGGGGTGACTGTTTCCCCTACTCTCATGGGAGCGGGCCGTACGCCACGACAAGTTAATAGATGCATCTATGGTTCGCGTCGTTCGAACCTTCGGCAGTGCACATTTTATTATTTTGTTGGATCGGGCCGTATGACCTCGGCATTTCTTGCGCATGATATTTGATGGGTACTTTCTGTGATTTGAACTATTCAATTGCCTTGAGATATAAGTTGTTAACTGGAATGACGGAAACCAGAATTATAATTTTGAAAGAAGTTGTCCCTTCCTGTTGTTATTTGTTATTTAATTATGACATCCATGATTAGCGTCACATTTAATAATATTAATTTGACCTCTAGTAAGTGTCAAAGTCGACCTCTCGTCACTACCTCTTCGAGGTTAGGCGGGATACTTACTGGGTACACGTAGTTTTTGTACTCATACTGCACTTGCTGTGCGTTTTGTTGCACATGCACACGTATGTCTAGTGGCCTAGCTTGGCGCAACGACATGGTTGATATGGAGACTTAGACGAGCTGCACCTCTCGAGACGACCCGCATCCAGCAGAGTCTCCTTCAGAGTATTGTGTTGTATTTTCCCTACTATCCTATTTATATTCCGGGCGGTTATTGTATTTCATTTATTTCCTAGAAATTTTCTCATGCACTTGTGACACCGGGTACTGGGATGACTATGGAATTTATTCATTATTTAAATTTGTTAAAGATATTATTGTTTACTCAGTAGAAGTTCGTTAATTATTATTTAATGAAATAAAAAGGAATGATTTCAAGAGTATTAAAATAAAGATTTAATTAACTTCTTGGTGTTGGCTTGCCTGACAGTGGTGTCCGGCGCCATCACGACCTTTATTGGGTTTGGGTCGTGACAACATGGTATCAGAGCACTAGGTTCCCTTAGGTCTCATGAGTCATGAGCAAGTCTAGTAGAGTCTCGCGGATCGGTACGGAAACTTCTGTACTTATCTTCGAGAGGATGCAGGGCTGTTAGGAGTACTTCCCTTCTTGATTCCTCCTCGTGCGGTTTGATTTCTTTGAGGCTTATGCCTATGTTTCTTCCTACTCAATCTTACGCGACGCGAAGCGCTTACTACAAATCGGGAATTTGAGTAAATGTAATGGTACCACAGATGTGGTGGGGGATGTTTCTCCATACGTAGTCGTTTGGGATATTGTCGTCGCCTTACGAAAGACTGTTCAATCGTTTCAGCTCGGTATTGGTATTAGCTAAAGTTTTGAAGATTTGACATTGATTGTTATGAAGATTCTTGTGTTGCTACCACACAGTGTGGTGTTATGGTGGGATGTTGTTGAAGCAGTGAATGACTTTGAAGGATGTTTACTCAGTGAAAGATTTAGGGATTCGATATTCTACTTCCGACGGAGGAAAGACAATAGGGATATAAATGTTCAGGTTTGGGTTAATAGAGTAACGAGACTTGGTGTTTTCAAGTGTGGTGGAATTTTCATCTACGACATGGTGTCGTCGTCCTAGATTGAATGTGTTAAGTTCACCGATGTTGTGATCTTCTAGAATTCGCCTTTGGGGCAGGATATTGTGAGATGGCATTGGAGAAGTGATTGTCAGAGATCACGGGGTGCGGTGGTTCAAGATTGAATGGGTATTTCTAATGCTGAAGGCTCGAAAAGGAGGATCTTCGGAAAGGATTGAAGTTGGTAGCGGTCTATCGGTTCAAGTGCTGCAGATACAGATATTTATTTAAGGCCGCAACTGGGCAATGAAGGACGAGGAAGGACGTGTGAGAGGTGTCTTACGGTGGTTAAACTTCTAGAAGGCCAATTGTGAGAAGCAGGAGTCGAGTAGATGCTTAATGGAGAGTGTTTGACCAAAGTGGGAGAGTGGTACAATAGCATATGGGTCCAGTGGCAGGATAACTACACACCTTGAGGAAAAGTTTGGAGTGATTTGGGGAATTTTAGTGGACAGTGACTGGATCTATGGACTTAATTTGAAATATTGGCTATTATACGACGGGAGATTGGATGCAACTGAAAGGAGTTGCTTGATATGAATAAGGATGCAATATAACTTTTAATTGGAAGACATTGTCGCACGTCTAGTTGATGTCCATAAGAAGTGAACGGGCTAGTACAGTTGGTGAATGAGCACGGGCTCCGGATGGGTTATTGAGATCGTAGTGATTGTACGCCATGCAGCGACGTTGGAAGATGTCGACATGTAATTTCCACATGTGGTTTATCTCCTATGAGCAGGTCAGCGGTCGCGTGGTTGGAAAAGCTTCTACGAAGAATTTTACCGAGCATCCGGTAAGAGGTCGAATATGTGAATGTTGCTAGAGATTCAGAGTGTTCATGAAACGCTAGTAGTAGGATTTTGAGGAATTCAGAGGGTTGGTGGTGCAAGATCATGTCAACAATGAAGAAAGCATCCTGGTGAATTCCAGAGTGGGGTAGTAATAGCTTCAAGCTAAGTGGGTGTCACGACCCCAAATCCTAACAGGTCGTGATGGCACCTATCGTGGAACTAGGCTAGCCAACCATCACATTACTACGCAATTGCTCTTATTTTAACAGTTCATAATGCAATAATAAACAACAATTCAAGTAAAGAAATAATTTATTTAAGTTTAGCGCCCCAATAATAGTCTAACAACTCTACGCAAAACCTCCCAAGACTGGAGTCAATAATCATGAGCATCTAAGAATAATTAAATCTAACTCTGCTAAAACTATAATATAAGTCTCTGAATCAAGAGCTAAAAACATAATAAGGAAGGGAAATGGAGAAGCTGTGGACGCTGGACAGCTACCTCGAAATCCCGTGACTGCTGCTAACGAACCTGCGTCAGCTACTGCTGCGAGCTGGTACCTGGATCTGTGCACAGAGGCACATGGAGTCTTTATGAGTACGCCAACTCAGTAGTAATGAAAGGAAATCACAGTCTGAGAAATATAAAGCACACAAACAGATACACCATTTCACAACAACCAGTAAAATATCAAGTCACCAAAAAGTATTTAGGAAATTCATAGGTTCAAAAACAAGTTCCAGACTCCTTTGAAAAACAAGTAAATATCGATATATCTCAGTGAAATCCTCAGTAAAACCAGTTTGAAAACATAGTAATATCATCATAAAAGT
>ML278847.1:14021-48912 GCA_005239495.1 Nicotiana undulata
TAAGGCCTGGAAGCCTCCTCACATCACTCATAAGGCCTGGAAGCCTCCTCACCACACTCCTGAGGCCTGAAAGCCTCCTCACCACTTAGTCAGATACTTTTAATTTGCCCTTAGGCCATAAACGTACCGGGTTCTCGACCCAAAATAGTGTTTTATTTTTCAATATATAGTATCAAAATACTCTGAGTGTCAAAACAATTTATCAGGAAAAGCCTGAGTGAAAAATCATAGCGTATCAGTGAGTAAAATATAGTAACACAACCCTCAAAAGGGTAAACAGATCGGCACTAGGCCCCAAACACGGCTTACAGCCCAAAACATATCATAATATATAAATACTAATTAAGCAAAGGCTTTAAAAATCGGTTTAGAAACTCAATAGTCGCCTAAATACGGAAGATATTTCCAAAGTTTCAATCTTTCCAGTTCAAACCCGTGAAAGGGTGCATAGTCCGGGGTTTCATACCCTCAGAACAGGATTTAAAGACATTATTTACCTCAAAACTAGCCTGAAAACTATTCCGCAATGCGCTTGCCTCTCAAATCAACCTCGAATGCCGCAAATCTACCAAGTTCAGATTTTTATCATCAATATATGCTTAAGGAATAAATTCCAATTGAAAAATATCGAATTTAGCTCAAAATCTGAATTCGGTCAAAACCCGACCCCCGGGCCCGCGTCCCGAAACTTAGAATTTTTTACAAAAAAGTGTTCTTTATCTTCTCACGATTCCGTACATATAAAGAACACCAAAATCGGAGTTCGTTTGACCCCTCAAATCGGCCCTTGAAGGTCTCATAATCTCATGCCCCAAAATCCTATTTTTCTACTATTTTCATGAATTAAAGGCTGAGATTATGGTCTTTAATCACCCATGAACGAGTTTTAACAATCAAATTACTTACCTCTGTGATACCCACTGATTTTCTCCTTCAAAAATCGCCCAAAAAGCTCTCCTCCGCTCAACAATGGTGTAAAAGAGGGTTTAAGTCGCGGAAGGTTATTATTTAACTACCTAGTGATTTACTCTCCGCGATCGCAGCCTTGGCCCTGCGATCGCACTGACCAATTCCCCAAGACCTCCGCGATCGCAACAAATCTCACGCGATCTCGGTTCAATAGAACCTCAACCTACGCGATCGCAGTCCGGCTCACGCGATCGCGAAGAACAACTGACCCCGCTCCCCACGCGCCTGGCTAACTCTATGCGATCACAGCTCAACCCACGCGATCGCACTGCATTGGGCCCCTTCTACTCCGCGATCGCACCTCCCTTCTTGTGATCGCATAGAACAATCCGAGCCTGTCCATAATTAACTCTCTGTGATCGTACTACTTCACCCGCGATCGCAGTGAACAAAATCACTGTGCACAAAAACCAGAAAACCAGCAATTGTTCTAAGTCCAAATGAGTCCGTTAATCACCCGAAATCAATCCCGATCCCCTCGGGACCCCAACCAAGCTTACCAACATATACCATAACATCATTCAAACTTAGTTGCACTCTCAAAACACCAAAACTAACATCAAAACTCCAAATTTACATCAGATTCAAGCCTAAGAACTTTGATTTTTCTAAAATTCATCAATTATGCCGAAACTATCCAAATCAACTCCGATTGACCTGAAACTTTGCAGACAAGTCCAAAATGACATTAAGAACTTGTTCCATTTGTTGAAATTCCATTTCGACCCCGATAGCCTATTTTCCGCTGCCGCCCGGAATCGTCAAAAACTAACTTCCGCCAATTCAAGCCTAATTCTACACTGGACATCACAAATTTTTTTCTGGGCACACTCGTAAGTCCCAACTCACCTAACGAAGCTATTCAAGCCATAAAATCCGCATTCCGAGGTCGTTTACCAATAAGTCAACTCTCGGTTGAGTTTTCCCATTTTAAGGCTATTTTTAAAACTAAATGGCTAAATTCTCACCACAACCATTCCGATTCCTAGCCTACCAACTCTAACACATCAAGAACAGTATAACCAACCTATGACAAGTCAATTACAGTAATTTTTAATGCAAGTTCTACGTAACGACCGACCGGGTCGTTACAGTGGGGGAGCCCCACCGCCTAGAATTGGATTTTATGGTTATCCACTTATGAGGTTTCGTGTTATCGGTGTTGGTGAGTTAATACAACTAAGAAAAAAAAGAACTTAAGTGGTAATTTGAGCAAAGTGATTGATAAATAAGTGTTATAGTTGACCTTATTGACTCATCTTCGGGCTTTGGGAAGATTCAGGATGTATGCTTCATACAGAGGTGATTTACAAGGGAAGCGATTCAATCGGGTGTTTCATCGAGATGGATGTTCACAGGCCAGCAGAGCCTTGGAGTTGATTATATTCGGGACCAAGAAAGAATGGGTGTCTCTCGACAACGGTCCTAGTGAATTCAAAGGTTAGGATGCGTTGCCTCAGGATTTCAAGCCCGCGGTATGGCTAAGAATCGAGCTTTCGAAGCAGTTATTGATAGGAGGCTCAGAACATTCTATGATATTCTCAATTTGCAGAGTAGCATTTGGAGGAAAAAGAGAAAATGACTTCTGATTCGTAGAAAAATTATTAGAATGGGCGTATCAGTTGAAGATACGAATGTGCGTGCTAGGAGGGCATGGAATGGTTCATGGGTTTGGAAGCGATGTGGTCTCGTGGAATAGGGTCACTCAGGATGAGGGCGAATTGAGTTGTTATGTGATGGATGGAGTTGTCATTATTTCTAAGGCAAGTCTAGAGTAAATTAGAAGAAGGAGAATCAATTAGCGATGGTTAGATTGGCATGATTGTGGCAATGATCAGCTCCTTCAGCGTGTTGAATTACACACGTGACTTGTGGTGGTACGTGCGAGGCTTGACGGAGGCCGTAATTGATTTTATTTGGAGGCGTTTGAGTATTATGGAATGTTATGTGTAGATGGATCCTAGAAGAGTTATGGTGGTTTAGACCACTACTCGAGTTTTTTTTTTTTTTGCGGATATGAGAATTTAGTCACGTGTTGAAATGGTTCTCCTGAAATGAGTTAAGTAGAAGGTTTCTATATGATGAAGTGTTTACCCTATCAGTGGTTCAGGAGTTATGATGAAATTCTTATACTCATGCGTGTTGGCGTGATTAAGTGCATCAAGTAGCATGGGATTCGAAAGTTGAGGATTCAAGATTTGCGGTTCGGTGTTGACAAGGATGTCCTGAGCTCGGAAGAGCACGATAAGGATTTAGATGTTTAAAGTAAGATGATATTGTTTTTGGCGTCACCTAAGGTCGATGTCATGTGTAAGAGGCCTTGTGTATTGATTTGTGGATTCTTGATTTTCTTTACAACTTTAGTGCGGTCGGTGGTATGGATGTGCAGACTTGTTACCATGTGTGGAAGGTCGTGAGAGTGTGACCGCGGGAAGATTGTATAAGTGTGACAGGTAGTCACTTAGGTGATCGAAGATTTGCAACCAAGTGTAGAGATTGTGGTGATATCGTTAATTTGAGAATTTATGCATGAATGGCACTCAGTTTATTGGGGTGTGGACTATGGAGGTTTACTCTGGTTATGATGGGTGCCCTTGTGTGTTATGGGAAAAAGGGTTATTATGGATCCTTGAAAGGTTATTAGCCTAGTACGGTGCGATTAGAATCGGCTTAAGGTCTGTGAAAGGATTTAAATATGAATGTAGGCTCTATATCAGGTCAGATGTGTTCATTTCAACATAGCACTCCTCATGGAGGAGTATTCAGACGTCGAATGTTGTTTCATCATTGGCTATTCCATGTAATATTATGTTGTGCCGTGTTATTTGTGAAATGTCTTGATAAATTTCTTATGTGTTGAGGTTCCGCGTAGCGATGGTGTTATGTGATCAGGATGGCTCTTGAGATTCAGATCATATATCGCACCTCTGTTGTGCTTGAATTTTGTAGCTTATGGCGCTATATGTCTACCCAGAGATGGTATTGTGCACTTAGCATTGCTTGTGACCGATATTCAACATTTTGTAATATTGGGCATTCGAGCTCTGTAAGTATCTCCTTATATAGATTTTATGTGCGAATCGGGTGGCACGACGTCACGGGTATGTTGTTTGGAGCAGGTTGCACGCCACAACAGTGTGATATTGAGTACAGTCCCCTTTATCTATTTTTGTGTATTTTGCTTCCTATTTTCTGAGGGAAGTTCATTAGTTTCGTGGGTTGAGTAGTCCCTTCCAGAGTTCGTTTTCTTTATGTATCGCGTTCGAGTTTGTAGCCTATGGGCACATTGTGGCATTATGTGAGATTTTGGCAGAATCTGGGGTGGCTTATTGCTTGGGCAGCTTATACTGGGTGAGAAAAGATTATTGGAACTGGGGTCAGCACAATCAGATTAAATGAAGTGTATTGATCGGCGCCCACCTATACCACTAAAGAGTAGCAAGGAAGGGGTCGAAACAACTTTTACCCGAACGGGTCGAGATCGATTTCTACAGGGAGCTATGTATATGGGAGTTGAGTGTCTAAATGACCTAGTGGTGTTTCAAGTTCAATTACACTTCTCATAAAAAAGGTTTTGTAATTATGCTAAGGTTTAAACTAAAAGAGACTATGAACTAGCTAACTATGATCTTTTTGTGGATTTTCTCAGTTAATTAAAAGCACTAGGGCTGTGACTTACTCCTAGGCGAGTGACTAATGGAGTATAGAATTGAGAATAACCTTGTGAATTGTGGGTGAATGACATAACCTCATGCTAATTTTCTCACCCAATACCTCTCGGTAATTTGAGTGACTTTGCCCGAATTAGCCTTCTGAAGCACAATTGGGTATTTCAATAAATCAAATGAATTGACTCAAGTCGGGTGTAGCTATCTATAGCATCCACCCATTTACAGGGGCTATCAATCTTTTGAGCTCACCCCAATACCTTGTTAGCCTAATTACCTAGACTTGGGTCATCTTTCTCAAGAGTAACCCTAGTCATGAAGGCATGAAATAGTGTTTGCAACCACTAAATCTGAGAATTACGCACAAATTAGACTAAAAATCAAACACCCATACACAAAATCATCCTAAAATGGAAGACCCATTAGTTACCCACACTAGGGTTGGGTCACAACCCTAGCTTAAGGGTCTAACTACTCATAATTGAAGAAGAAACTAAAATAGATGATGAAATTGAACTCATAAATGTAAATTACAAGATAGAAATTGAAGAACTAGGTTAAAATTACTCAAAATAGACAAAAACCATTGTTCACGTGTTCCTCCTAATAGCCGATGCCCCTAAAAATAAGAAAAATATGTATTTATACTAGGCTAAAAATACTGGATAAAATTGCCCCTACGGAGATTTCGCTCCCAGCGTATTTCTGAGCGCTGCGGCGGGTTGGCTTCCGCTGCAGTGGAATAATGGCCGCTACAGTGGTCTTGGGATTTTGCTGCTCTCTGATTCCTCATTCCGCTCCCAGCGGAATTTTGTAACGCCACAGCGGTGGTTAAAACACGACAGCGAAAAATTGCCGTTGATCGCGAAAGTCTGACACCCCAATCTGGTTGACTCTATGAATTTTAACAAACGCTCCCAGCGAAATATTGAACGTTGCAACGGTGAAGAATTCGCTGTAGCGGAAAAGTAGCGCGGGCAGCAGTGATCAGTGCGTCAAAAACATGTTTTCTGAAGCTGGCAACGGGGCAGCGATCAAAAATCCACTACAGTGAAATGACAAATGCTGCAACGGAATAGTAAACACTACATGGTTATGCTGGGTACTGGGATGATGCAAGTTTTGCTCCTTTTTGAGTCGTTTTAGGTCAATATTCACAATTCAACTCAATTCCTGCAATTTAAACAACTTGCATCAAAATGTGGGAGTATTTTAGTCAAATTTGCCTCAAAACCTAAGAAAACGGGAGTAAATCATAAGCACAAATCACTAGTTATCAACTCCCCCAAACTTAAGTCTTTGTTTGTCCTCAAGCAAACAAAATAATTCCCACCTCCGTAACAAGAAAAGATAAAGTATTTCAGCCATTAAGATGTGATTTCGTCAAGCTTCAATTGGGACTAACAATTACCCTCAACAAAAATGCATTATTGGCAACATTATGCAATGATTTTCTAGCTCACTAGATCTAATGCGACACCAAATCTTCAAGAGTTGACTCAAGTCGTCAAAGAGCTTCTCTCTTTCACCTAAATCATTGTGGATCCCAGACTCTTTCTCCTCTACTTTCCATAGGCTCATCTCACCATGAATAATGAACTCTCAGAATTGGGTTTATCATGGGATGCTCTCTTCACTCTCAAAAGAATGCCTCAAGTTTGGCCTTAAGTACTATAGGCTTGCCCCTCGTGTAAACCACCACTAATGTAAGATCACTCAACTTGAGATCCTATAGGGCTTTTTCGCGATGTAATGGAGGCTCTTCCGATCAAATTTGGTAATGATGAACTTTGGTAGAACATCTCTCCTTAAGCACTCCAACTTTTGTTTCCACAATTCTTGCACATGCTTTTCTTGACTCTTTGAGTCACACCTTTTTCTTGGGGACTTAGAGAGACTCATTGTCGCTCTTTATTTTACTTGGAGCTCATTTTTCTTCCTTTTTCTTTCTTTTTCATCATTCCAAGCCTTTTTTCAACCTTTGCTTTTCCTTTCAACCTTTTGCTTTTCTTGTTGGTTCATTTTGCTTTTCAACCTTTTCTTTGGCCCTTTTTCTTTTATTACATTTCCTTTCATCACTATGCATTTCCTCGTCTCTCCCCCAAACTTATGATTTTTGCCTATTATTCATCAAGAGTGATCAAGGAAAGAATGGGTGCCAAGAGAGGGTCATTATAGAACGGATGAAGGTTCACAATGTGGTTTTTGAACAAATCGGCTCAGGATCAAAAAGGGTTGACTAGGGATCTTGTCAAGGTAGGCTATGTAGGTCTTTCAATTTCAATAGGGAATCAAGGAAGGCCTATGATCATCTCACAAGTCGAGCTCACTTAAGATTTCGCCTAGAAAAATACTTGGGGCAAGTTCTAGACTTTTAGGCACGACACTCAGGATATGAAATTTCAAACCTCACCTCACAAACCTCAGGATTGTTAAAGAGTATCAAGTCGAGGGCCCACAACAACCTTGTCTCAAATTGAAAATTCAAATATAACCATGTTCACCACCTAACGATAATTTCAGTCAACTCAAGACTCTAAGGGTCACAACTAGAACTAGCCTCATTTGTAGTCTGTCTTTAACCATGAGGTCAAAGGTAAGTCTGTTGGTGCCAAGTGAAGCTTTATTTGAATCACATTTATTCACTACTACCGAAATAAAAGAAAACAAAAACAAAAACGAAAAACTGGCTCAATCCCTTAAGAGGGTCGTCACACCGTCTGCCGTAGGGAAAAGACACTCGGTTCGCACAATTTCCACCCCTGGAAAGAACCGTGGCCTTAAGAAAACCAGGGGCTTATTGAAAGCGCAAAAGGTAAAGAAGAAGTTATAAAAAAAAGAAGCTATTAAATGAAATAAGAAGTTAAACTACAAATGGAAAAAGCTAAAGAAGTTATAAAGTAGAAAATACGAAAATTAGAAATGAATATTTACAATATGGGATGAATATATACATATGATAGGGAATTTGAATATATACACACCAAAAGTAAAAATTTCGGGAATGTAAATAAGGAAAGAAAAATAGTATCAACAGTTATTACAACCCAAAATCATGAAAATGTCTGAATCATTAACTATCAAATAGAGGCCACCCCCTCCAATAAGAATAAGCATTGTCGTCAATGCTAATTAGCCAAAAATATAGATCAAGGGATGAGAGAGAGTAAAAGGAAACTCCCTATGCTGCCTCCGACTGCATGGGTGAAGGATCAATTGGAGGTGGTGAAGAAGGCACTGTGCCAGTAGTGGTAGCAGGGTCCTGTGGTAGTACGCCGGTCTGGCCCTCGAGCTCCTCGAGCTGAATCTCCATGTCATCAGTCTGCCGGTGGAAGGTCTGCCTCCTCAGCATGAGTGGCCTGGTCAGTGGGTCCTGGCTCTCCCAACAATAGATCAAGGGGGATGTCCCCCACAACTGCGACCTTTGCCACCTCCTCCTTCAAGGCAACTTGAGTTTCCTGCATCTTCACCTGTACCTTCTTCATTTCATCCTGGGACTTCTTTACTTCTTCACATATTTTCCCCAATATTGGATCTCCTTCTCCTGTCTATCCAATGTCTCCATGATTTTTGTTTGGTTATCCACCAAGCTCTTCAACGTGTTCTCCAGAGTAGGAGGCAATGTAATAGGTGCCGGAGCTGACTGGGCTGCAACAGTGGTAGAAAGGTCAGAAAGCTTGGAAGAAGTTACCTGCAGCTAGTTGGTGATACCAACTAGAGTCTGAGACACCCTCAAAACCGTTTGAGGGCAAGTGGAAGATGATGGAATTGAGACTGGTATGGGCATGGCAGGATCTGACGGAGGCTCAGGGACAGCAGCAACAGTGGGCCCCTCAGAAGCAATGGAGCCTTCAGCAGCAACGGAATGCTCTGTGGCAGTGGAAGTACCAGGGGATGAAGATGTGGTGGATTTCCCTTTCGCATTGGGGTTGTCTGACCCCTTCAAACTATACCATGAGAAAGCAGACCGGGGCTTCACTGTAGTGTCAAAATCCCTCCCCTCAACTTCATTATCCCGGAATACATAGTGAGAAAGCTGGGAAAGGGGTAGGAGGCCTCATTCCTCTGCACAATCCGGTCTATCACCCTGGACATGATATTCCCGACATTAATCGGGATACCATCCATAATAGCACCCACTATCACCGCCCTAGAAAGGGTCATGTCACTGTCATGGAGTATCGGGTCTATCTTGCTACAAAAAAAAGTGGCCCATCCCCTAGCCTCAAAACTCATTGTGTTCCTTTTGATGGCGGTGCCTGCAACCAACCATTCTGGTGTATTCCCCGGGGTAGCTATGACTGAGGCCAACCATGGACGAGCCTAATCTTTCATATCCACCTTCTCCAACTAACGAGTCTCATCTTCATCCGCGAAACCCGCATAGTCATTAAATGCCTTGCGATTGTACAAAACTTTCTTATTGCGAACCTTAGTAAGATATGTGTCCCTTTTTATGTGGGCCACATTTGTATAGAATTCCTTCACAACATATTCATTAGCATCTTCCACTTTGCTAGTAAAGAAGTCCCACCCCACCCTTTCTATAAATTGCTTCCTCACATTGGGGTTGAGGGGTAGGAGATCCTTGATGATGAACGTCCTTTCAGGGATGAGAGATCTTTGGGAAAACCATTCTCTAAACTGGCGGTAGGACGATTCAGAGACAAACCGGTCCTACCACCCCAACAGGTTTCTGGTCCTGAGAACTCCAGCAGTCTGCATTAGGGTGTCACCACCCCTTCCATCATCATGTGCCTCATCTGAGCTGTCGAGGTTGATGGAAGGAGGGGCTGCTGCACATGTGTCCTGGGGAGTAGCCGAGTGACTGAAAGAATCCTCAGAAGACTCAGATCTAGTGGGCTCGTTGACGAGCCTCATTGGCTTTGACACTGCAGCTGCTAAGGTTGCTCCACTCTGCCCCTATGAAGCTTCCCGGGAGGGCACATACTCACTAGACTCCGACTCTTCAGGGCATGTCCTTTTTCTTTGTTGCTTCTTTCCTATTGTCTTTGTCGGACCCAAGGGATTTTGTTGTTTTCCTTTGCCCCGACCCCTTGAAAGGTCGCCTCTCCCAAGTTGCTTGTCAGCTCCTCCGCGTGATCTTACCATTCTCTGCAAACATGTCACAAAAGCTGTTAAAACATAGTACATGAGTACCCAATTAAAGCTTAGACAGTACAGAAGCAGAGAGGGAAACAATGCACAGACAAGAGATCCGCTGTCGGTGGATAAATGACCGCTGTAGCGGATTGGTCACCTCTGTCAGCGGATATTTGGCTGCTGCAGCGGAATTGGGGGATCAGACTACCCCTTCTCTTATTGTTCAAAACGTTGTCCACGAAAAATTGGACCGCTGCAACGTTTGGCCACCGCTGTCAGTGAAATTTTGTCCGCTGCAGTGGTAACTGAGGATACCTGAGCTATAACTTCTCTGAACTTGAGAAGCGCGAACCGCGAAATTTTGTCTGCCGTAGTGGAAACAGCACCGCTGTCAATGGATTCTTGACTGTTGCAGTGGAATCCTAGGGTTGACAAATGTGAAGCTTGAGGAATCCGCTGTTAGCGAAATTTTGAAACACTGCAACAGAGTTCTACATCAACGCACACTGAGGGCTTAGGAACAAAATTATGGTTCTACAAATTTTTCAAAATTTACACATGAAACACAAGTATGAAGAACCCTACACCCAAATAAATGCCCAGAAATCATTACCCTACAATTGTAGCACACATTGATGATTCATTTTTAGCAATTAGGGCTCCACTAACTCTAAACAAAGAACAAAAAATAAAGACACACTAAAACTAAGAACAAATGTTAAACTAAAAACAAATCATGAGAACATACCAGTAGTAGTGAAGATGTAGGGTGCAAAGAGGTGAAAAACAAGGGCCTTTGATGAACAGTGAAAAGAAAAAGCAGTAACTATGCTGGGGAGGTCAGTAAATGAGCGAAAAGGGTAAAATAGGGGGTCCCTCAGTATTTATACTAAGGATGTGGGACCCCAACCGACCTACCTAGCGCGGAAGCACATTTTTATCGCTGACCGCGCTTTTGAGTTTTTGAAACTGCTGGGCATTGGCCTTCACCGCTGTTAGCGGAATTTCACCACTGCAGCGAAATCCCACCGCTGCCAGCGGAAAAGTGTTCGCTGCAGCGGTTTTGAGATTCAGAGAACTTGCACTTTTGCCCCAATTGGACCGCTGTCAGTAGTCATATTTTGCTACATCATTTGGTCACCGATGTTAGAGGACTTGTGACCGCTGTAGCGAAATTTTCCAGCTTGCTCAATTTTCCAGATTAGATCCAACACTGCATCCATCAAGTCCTACATCAACTTCACAACAGGTTAGCTCACAAAAAATCTATCCTACAAAACAACCAAAAATAAAGAAAAGAAAACACTTGGGTTGCCTCCCAAGAAGCGCCTGATTTAACGTCGCGGCACGACGCATGTTACCATGTTCAAAGGAATTTCAGCAAAGCCACCACGTGGCTATCTTCAAATTTACCCAGATAATGCTTGACCCGGTGCCCATTCACATGAAAAATCTCCCCATTCTTGTTTTTGAGATCAAGAGCACCAAAGGGTGTAACCAATACAACTTCAAACGGACCACTCCACTTGGACTTAAGTTTACCCGGGAAGAGACGAAGCCTTGAATTGAAAAGAAGCACCAAGTCTCCCACTTTGAACTCCCGGTCTTTGGAATATTTGTCGTGCAAGTACTTCATTTTCTCTTTGTACAAAGAAGAGCTAACATAGGCATGGAATCTAAACTCATCTAGCTCATTGAGGTGATCAACTCGAAGGTTTGCAACTGTATCCCAATCCAAGTTCAACTTCTTTAATGTCCAAAGTTCCTTGTGCTTCAGTTCCACTGGTATATGACATGCTTTACTATACACCAACCGGTACGAAGACTTACCGATTGAGGTTTTGAAGGCAGTCCTGTACGCCCAAAGAGCATCATCAAGTTTCCGAGACTAATCTGTCCTATTAGCATTTACGATCTTGGCCAAAATGTTCTTGATTTCTCGATTAGACACTTCAACATGTCCACTATCCTGAGGATGGTACGGAGTGGACACTTTATGATTAACCCCATATTTTCTAGCAATGAATCAAAGGATCTATTGCAAAAATGAGACCCCCCGTCACTAATGATGGCACGGGGCGTCCCAAATCTTGTGAAAATATTCTTCTTTAGAAAACCAACCACACTTCGGGCCTCATTGTTGGGTAGATCCACGGCTTCAACCCATTTCGAAACATAGTCCACCGCCAGGAGTATATAGGTGTTTCCACATGAGCTAACAAAGGGGCCCATAAAATCAATACCCCACACATAAAAAATATCTACCTCAAGGATTGTAGTGAGGGGCATTTCATATTTCTTGGATATGTCGCCCATTCTTTGGAATTCATCACACCATTTAACCAATTCACTAGCATCCTTGTACAAAGTAGGCCAAAAGAAACCACAACTCAAGACCTTTGAAGCTGTTCTTGCCCCTCCATGATGACCACCATAAGGTGAGAAATGGCAAGACTCAAGAATTGACACTTGTTCTTCGTCAGGGACACAACGCCGAATGACACCATCATTTCATATTTTGAACAAATACGGTTCATCCCAATAATAATCTAAGCTATTCCGTCTAAGCATCTTCCTTTGGTTGGAAGAGAGCTCAAACGGGACAACACCGGTGACAATGTAGTTGGCGATGTCTGCGAACCATGACATATCATGCATAGAGACAGAAAGCAACTGTTCATCCGGGAATCTATCATTAATCTCAAGGCCATCACTTGGCCTCCCTTTCTCTTCCAAACGGGATAGATGGTAGGCTACTTGGTTCTCACTCCCTTTTCTATCAACAATTTCTAGATCGAAATCTTGAAGCAATAAGACCCACCTCATCAATCTTGCTTTGGAATCCTTTTTCATCATTAAGTACTGGAGCGCTGCATGATCGGTGTGAACTACCACCTTGGCGCCCATAAGGTAAAGGCGTGAATTTCTCCATTGCAAAGACTATAACTAACAACTCTTTTTCAGTGACGGTGTAGTTCATTTGGGCGGAGTTCATGTTCTTGCTTGCATAGTAAATGAGGTGAAAGATTTTGTTCACCCTTTGGCCCAAAACCGCACCCACCGCCACATCACTCGAATCACACATGAGCTCGAAAGGTGAGATCCAATTTGGCGCGGTGATAATTGGCATGGTGGTTAGCTTTTGCTTCAACAACTCAAATTCTCTCATACAATTTTCATCAAAGTTAAACTTGGCATCTTTTTCCAATAGCTTGCAAAGAGGATTCACCACCTTCTAAAAGTTTTTAATTAAGCGCTGGTAGAACCCTGCATGCCCAAGAAAGCTATGGACTCCCTTCACCGAGGTTGGAGGAGGCAACTTGGAAATAACCTCTATCTTGGCCTTATCCACTTCAATGCGCTCTCTTGAGATTTTGTGGCCGAGGACTATCCCCTCCTTAACCATAAAATGGAATTTTTCCCAATTCAATACGAGGTTTGTTTCTTCACAACAGGCAAGGACTTTATCAAGATTTTTCAAGCATTCCTCAAAAGAATCCCCTACCACGCTGAAGTCATCCATGAAAACCTCCAAGAAATATTCAACCATATCAGTAAAATTGCCATCATGCACCGCTGGAATGTGGCGGGTGCATTGCATAAGCCGAATGGCATCCTTGAGAAAGAAAAATGTCCCATAGGGACAAGTGAAGGTAGTCTTTTCCTGGTCTTCTGGAGCTATCAAGATTTGGTTATACCCTGAATACCCGTCCAAGAGGCAATAGAAAGCTCTCCCAGCAAGTCTGTCCAGCATTTGGTCCAAGAAAGGCAAAGGGAAGTGATCATTGAGGGTCACCTTGTTCAATTTGCGGTAGTCCATACACACCCGCCAACCATCCACGGTCCTTGTTGGTATAAGTTCATTCTTATCATTTTGTACCACGGGCATGCCACCCTTTTTAGGAACACATTGGACTGGATAAGTCCAAGCACTATCAGAGATTGGGTAGATGACCCCAACATCGAGCCACTTGATTATCTCTTTCTTGACAATCTCCTGCATTGCCACATTTAGCCTCCGTTGGTGTTCTACGAAAGGCTTTGCTCCATCTTCAAGAATGATCTTGTGCATACAGAAGGCAGAGATTATGCCCCAAATATCAGCAAGTGTCCAACTTATGGCCTTATTTCTCCTTTTTAGCACTTTGAGTGTAGAGTCTACCTGCAGTTTGGTTAGGCAAGATGTAAGTATAACAGGTAAAGTACGAGAAGGACCCAAAAATTCATACCTGAGGTGTGGTGGAAGTGGCTTCAACTCCAGGTGGATCTTCAATTGAAGGCTTTGTCGGAGGAGTTTTCCGATTCTCCAAATCCAAGGATAACTTGCGAGGACCATATGAATAAGAACCCATGCCTTGTAGAGCATTGGTACACTCGATCAAGCCATCCACCACAATATCATCATGATTCAACAACACTTTTTCCACCGGATCTTCAACATTTATCATTGAGCTTGTTTCATCAATTATGACCTCGGTGACAAGGTCCATGAAAGAACACACCTCCATGCTATTGGGTTGCCTCATTGACATGCAAACGTGGAAAATGACCTTTTCATCGCCCACCCTAAAGGTGAGCTCACCGGACTCCACGTCTACCAAAGACTTCCCTGTTGCATGGAAAAGCCTTCCCAAGATTATAGGAACTTCATAATCTACCTCACAATCCAAGATAACAAAATCAATAGGCAAAATGAACTTGTCAACCCGCACCAATACATCATCAATGATTCGTAAAGGCCGCTTCATAGATCGATATGCCATTTGAAATCACATATAAGTTTCCCTAGGTTGACCAATTCCCAAGGTTTTGAAGACCGAATATGGCATCAAATTGATGCTAGCTCCCAAGTCGCACAATGCCTTGGCAAAATCCGCGCTACCAATTGTACAAGGAATGGTGAATGCTCCGGGGTCTTCAAGTTTGGGTGCCATTGAATGTACTATTGCACTCACTTGGTGATTCATTTTTATAGTCTCGCACTCCATTGACCTTTTCTTTGTGATCAAGTCCTTCATAAACTTGGCATACCCGGGCATTTTCTCAAGTGCTTCAACTAAAGGAACATTGATGGATAAGCTCTTCATCATGTCAATGAATTTCTTGAATTTATTCTCACTCTTTTTCTTTTCCAACCTTTGAGGATAAGGAGGAGGAGGCCTAGGATATGGTGCCTTTTCTTTTGACAAAACCGGCTCGGGTATGCCAATTACGTGTTCCCTAGATGGGTTCACGTCATTTTGAAATTCCTCCTCGTGGTCATGAATATCAATCCTCACTTCACTAGTTGTAGGTTCTTCAACCACATGCTCAACCTCAATCGGAATCTCATCATTTTTCAAGTCATCATCATCACCAACAACTCTCTTTTTCTTTGAAGAACTAGCCTCACCGCCTCGACCTCTGCTTGCGGTCACCGCTATTGCATGGTCGGTATTGTTGTTGTTTCTCCCACCCTTAGGGTTCACCACTGTGTCACTAGGTAGTGCTCCCTTCGAGTGTGTGTTCAAGGCTTGTGAGAATTGTCCCATTTGGACTTCAAGGTTTCGAATGGAGGTGGTATGGGGGGCGGTTTGAGCATCCGAATCCGCATTGCGTTCCATCATTTGCTTGAACATTTGCTCGATCCGAACCATGTCATTACTTGAGGAACCTTGGCCTTGTGTTTGATACGGGGGTGGATTATTGGGTTGTTGATACATCGGGGGCTTTTGAAAGCCCGACCCCCGATTTCCATTTCCACCCCAATCGTTATTCCCGTTCCAGTTGTTGTTATTGCCACCCCATTATTGATTGTTGTTCCCCTAGTTGCTTGAGTTGTTATTGTTGTTCCAGTTACCCTGCCTTTGATTATTCCAACTTTGGTTGTTCCCTTGATTGTTCCTTTGACCTTGAAAATTTTTGGCATACATTACATCTTCATTTTTCTCATCATAGGAATCCTCTTGATTGTACCCACTCACTCCCTGGTCGCATTAGTTATTGTTGTTTTGCATTGGATTTCCACGATGCCTTCGCTTGTTCACCAAAAGATTTACCCCCTCCATAGCATTGCTTTGACCCTTGTATTTGTTGAAGCTGTGCCTTAGCAAGTTGATTCATGGTGGTGGTAAGCTCGGTAATTGCTTGCCCATGATCTTGAAGCTCTTTGTGGAGATTAATAACACTTTGATCACCCTGGGGCACATTTTCCCGACTCTGCCATGCTGACGAAGTGTCAGCCATTTCATCTAAGATGTCACATGCCTCAGTGTAAGATAAATTCATAAAGTTCCCCCCCGCAAGCTGGTTGACCACACACTAATTGGTGGTATTGATGCCTCGGTAGAAAGTGTGTTGTATCATAGCCCCCATCATGTCATTTTTTGGGCACTCTTTGACCATAGTTCTGTAGCGTTCCCAAATCTCGTGAAGGGGCTCATTCGGATCTTGCTTGAATGCCAATATATCGTCTCTCAATGCTGCCATGTGCCCGGGGGAGAAAAACTTGGCAATGAACTTATCCGCCAATTCATACCATATAGAGATAGAATAATTGGGGAGTCTCTCAAGACAATCCAGGGCCTTCCCTCGAAGAGAGAAAGGAAATAATCTGAGCACCAAGGCATCCTCCGATACATTGGTTTGCTTTTTCCCCCAACATGTGTCCACAAAGACTTTTAAGTGCTTGTAGCCATTTTGATGGGGAGCTCCTGTGAAATACCCACGCTACTCCAGGAGTGTCAACATTACATTTGTGATTTGGAAGTTGCTCGCCCGGATTCTGGGTGGGACAATTGCACTTGCATACCCCTCGTTTGGAAGCACCCAAGGAGAAACTCTGGGAGGAGGAGGCCGGGGAGGGTCTGGAATTTCATCATTAGGATTGGCCTGTCGGCCCCGTCTTGGAGGTGGAGGTACTTGATTCAATTAATCCTCTCCGTTATCATATACCTCCTCCCTCGGTATAACATTGCCTAAAGGATCAGCCACATGTATCTGTATTGATTTAAACACACAAGTTAACAAAAAGAAGGAAAGAAAAACAATCTACGCCACTACTCAAATATATAGTCAACACCGTTATAACTCCCCGGCAACGGCGCCAAAAAGTGATCGGCGCCCACCTATACCACTAAAGAGTAGCAAGGAAGGGGTCGAATCAGCTTTTACCCGAACGGGTCAGGATCGTTTTCCACAGGGAGCTATGTATATGGGAGTTGAGTGTATAAATGACCTAGTGGTGTTTCAAGTTCTTAATTACACTTTTGATCAAAAAGGTTTTGTAATTATGCTAAGGTTTAAACTAAAAGAGACTATGAACTAGATAACTATGATCTTTTTGTGGATTTTCTCAGTTAATTAAAAGCACTAGGGTTGTGACTTACTCCTAGGCGAGTGACTAATAGAGTCTAGAATTGAGAATAACCTTGTGAATTGTGTGTGAATGACATAACCTCATGCTAATTTGCTCACCCAATACCTCTTGGTAATTTGGGTGACTTTGCCCGAATTGGCCTTCTCAAGCACAATTGGGTATTTCAATAAATCAAATGAGTTGGCTCAAGTCGGGTGTAGCTATCTATAACATCCACCCTTTTACAGGGGCTATCAATATTTTGAGCTCACCCTAATACCTTGTTAGCCTAATTACCTAGACTTGGGTCATCTTTCTCAAGAGTAACCCTAGTCATGAAGGCATGAAATAGTATTTGCAACCACTAAATCTGAGAATTACGCACAAATTAGACTAATAATCAAACACCCATACACAAAATCATCCTAAAATGGAAGACCCATTAGTTACCTGCACTAGGGTTGGGTCACAACCCTAGCTTAAGGGTATAACTACTCATAATTGAAGAAGAAACTAAAATAGATGATGAAATTGAACTCATAAATGTAAATTACAAGATAAAAATTGAAGAACTAGGTTAAAATTACTCAAAATAGACAATAAAAACTGTTCACGTGTTCCTCCTAATAGCTGATGCCCTAAAAAGAAAAAAAATATGTGTTTATACTAGGCTGAAAATACTGGACAAAATTGCCCCTACGAAGATTTCGCTCCCAGTGTATTTCTGAGCGCTGCGGCGGGTTGGCTTCCACTGCAGCGGAATAATGTCCTCTACAGTGGTCTTGGGATTTTACTGCTCTCTAATTCCTTATTCCGCTCCCAGCGGAAAAACGCGGCAGCGGAAAATTGCCGCTAACCGCGAAAGTCTGACACCCCAATCTGGTTGACTCTATGAAGTTTAACAAACGCTCCTAGCGAAATATTGAATGCTGCAACGGTGGAGAAACCGCTGCAGTGAAAAAGTAGCGCGGTCAGCGGTGATCAGTGCCTCAAAAACATGTTCTCTGAAGTTGGCAACGGGGCAGCGATCAAAAATCCGTGCAGTGAAATGACAAACGTTGCAACGGAATAGTAAACACTGCAGCGGTTCTGCTGGGTACTGGGATGATGCAAGTGTTGCTCCTTTTAGGTCAATATTCACAATCAACTCAATTCCTGCAATTTAAACAACTTGCATCAAAACGTGGGAGTATTTTAGTCAAATTTGCCTCAAAACCTAAGAAAACGGAGTAAATAATAATCACAAATCACTAGTTATCATGTATTAAATAACAAATACCATTATTTGGTTCATAATGAGGTGATGATTCTAGTTAAGAGGAGAGGTTCAGTGATTTGTTAACTCTGCAATTGGTTATGAAATTCTACACATCTCTTTCGACGTGGTGGTCATGTAAAGATTGGGGCAAGATGTATATAGGTCATGAGATGCATTGAGAGCATCACATTCGTGGAATTTTGGCTATTAGAATAATAGAATGTTATTTTGGTTAGGTGAATTATGCGGTGTATGGTGTCAACTCAGCAAAGGCATGCAATCATATTCTGGTACGTCGTGTGGTGATTAACACTGTGTTCGTATGTTGGAAACAGGCTTGGTAGAGAATTCCGAGTGTTGGAATTTGGCTTTAAGGCTTATTTGGCTAAGTAAAAAGGGGAATCTTCAGATTTGTTCGAGCAAATGTACTCGACTGGGTTGTGGTAGTACGTGTCAGGTGCACGAGGTTTTAAACAATGATTTTGGATAACTCCAGAGCAGTTCTTGGCATGTTCGAGGATGAACGTATGTTTAAGTGGGGGAGAATGTAACGACCCGACCAGTCGTTTTGTGCTCTAGAGCATTCTTTGGCGGTTCGAGACCATGAGAAGATTCACTTCAGGTATTATGACTCGTACGTATGGTCGAAATTGAATTCCCAGAGTTTTGGAGTTGATTTATAAAAAGAATTTTTATTTTGGAAGCTTTAAGTTGGAAGGATTGATTAGATGGTGATTTTTGCGTAATGACCTCGGAATCATAATTTGAAGGTTCCAACAGGTTCGTACGATGATTTCGGACTTGGGCGTACGTACGAATTGGGTTTTGGATGATCCGGGAGCGTTTCAGCGTCTATTATGGAAGTTGGCATTTTGGGAGAAGTTCATAAATTTAGGTTGAAGTGTGTTTTAGTGTTATCGATGTCCGTTTGAGAATCCGAGTCTGGGAATAACTTCGTATGGTAATTCTGGTATTGGGAGCCCGTCCGAAAGTGGAATCGGAGGTCTGTAGGTCATTTTGGAGTCATTTGGCTAAAGTTAGAAATTTGAAGCTTTTAAAGAAGTATGACCGGAAGTGGACTTTTTGATATTGGGGTCGGATTTTGATTCCGAAAGTTGGAGTGGGCCCGTAATGTCGAATATGACTTGTGTGCAAAATTTGAGGTCAATCGGACGTGATTTGGTAGGTTTCGGCATAAAATGTAGGAGTTTGAAATTTCAAAGTTCATAAATCTTGAAATGGGGTGTGATTCGTGGTATTAGCGTTGTTTGATGTGATTTGAGGCCTCGAACATGTACGCATTTTGTTTTGGGACTGGTTGGTGCGATTGGACGGGGCCCCGGGGGGCGTCGGGTGGATTTTGGGTGGTTAACAGATCAAATTTGGAATTTGAGAAAGGCTAAGACTGCTGGTATCTGGTGTAACCGCACCTGCGAGGTTCTGGCCGCAGGTGCGGAGCTGCAGAAGCGAAAATTGCTAGGCTAGGCTGGGACCGTAGATGTGGTCATCTCGCCGCAGAAGCGGGACCGCACCTGCGGTAGGCGAGGCACAAAAACGGAAAGGGGGAGTCTGGTGAAGGACCGCAGATGCGGTAGTGTGGCCGCACCTACTAAACCGCAGAAGCGGTCAAGTGACCACAGGCGCGAAAATGCTGGAGGCAGTGAGGTTCTTTAAATCGGGGGTTTGGCTAATTTCAATCCCATTTCTTCCATGGGAGCCGATTTTGGAGAAACTTTGAAGTGCCATTTTCACCACCAAGCATGAGGTAAGTGATCTATGTTAGTTTTTGAGTTAAATACATGATTATATACGGATTTAGGAATAGAAATTAGTAGAAGTTTGAGATTTTGAGGAAAACCTAGAAATTGGTATTTTTGGAATTATACCACGAATTTTGGCAAGAAATTGAGAGAGAAAAATATATTTGAGTTCGTGAGGTTATGGGTAAACTTTATCTTCGAAAACTTTTGGAATCCGGGCACGTAGGCCCGAGGGTGTATCGACTTTGGGATTGGGGTTAGAACTTGTTAAAAATTGAATTGCTATGAGTAATTGAGTATACATTTATGGGTTTGCATAATTATTGGCTAGCTTTGGAGCGAGGTGCATAGATTTGAGTCTTCGGAAGGGCGTAGAATGTCGGTTATGGAACTTCGGAGCGAGGTAAGTCTCCTTTCTAACCTTGTAAGAGAGAATTGTCCCCATAGGTGAATTAGTTAATTATGTGCTACTGTTTGTGGAGGCTACGTACGCACGAGGTGACGAGAGTCCGTGCGTAGCTACTGTTATGCTTATGTCCGGGTAGTCTAGGACCCAAAATCATGCCTTACTTGCCGTACTTGTAACCTTACTGATAAACTAAAAATGCTTAAATCCTATCGAATTTGGCAAATTAATTTCTAAAAAGATTGAACAACATCTTCTTGATCATTAAAAAGGGAAAGTTGTCGTATCCTTGGGTAATTATTTTCCTGATGAAGTCTGGATTGATTGTTTGAATATGTTTATCTATGAGTACCTGCATAGCATGTCAAATTCGCGAGCGGGGTAACTATATTATATGTATGTGAAACCGCATCGCAAATATATTCCGCGAGCGGGGTGACTGTTTCCACTACTCTCATTGATTCATCGACTTATAACTTATTTAGATGCATCGATGAATATTAATGTCACGACCCAAAAGTCATAAAGGTCGTGATGGCGTCGGACCCAACGGTCAGGCAAGCCAACACTTAATAATTTATTAAATCTTTATTATAATATTTTGAAATCATTCCTTTATATTTTCTTAAATAGTAATTATCGAACTTCCAATAAGTAAACAATAACCCCTTTAGCCATTTAAATAGTGAATAAGTCCCATAACAAATCCCACAACCCGGTATCACAAGTGCATGAGCGAACTTCTAAGAAATTTATACAGATACTACAATGCCTGTCCGAATACAAGTTGGACAAGGAATTTAAAAACGAAAATACAATACGTAGAGGAAGACTCTGCCGGCTGCGGGTCATCTCCGGATGATGCAGCTCGTTTAAGTCTCCAAGTCAGCCACATTCTATGAAAGTACATGTGCAATAAAAATGCACAGCAAGTGTAGCATGAGTACGAAAACAACGAGTACTCAGTAAGTATCCCGCCTAACCTCAGAGAGGTAGTGACGAGAGGTCGAATTTGACACTTGCTAGAGGTCAATTTAGTATGATCAAGTGAGACACTAGGCATGAATATCATAGGTAATTTAAAACAATCAGGGATAAGAAATATCATCTTCTTTCACATTTAACACTTTAAATTACAGATAAGCAGGAAATAATATCATGCGCAAGAAATGCCGCAAATATCAGGAAATAATTACAGAAAGTACGCAGAAAATATCATGCGCAAAAATGCCGAGGGTCGAACGGCGCAGACCAACAATAAAAAAATGTGCACTGCCGAAGGGTCGAACAACTTGAACCATATATGCATCTATTTCCCCCGCTCACAAATCGATCATGCGACGCGATCATTCATAAATAATAGAGTTATCCTGCTCGCGAATCATACATGCGACTCAGGTACTCGTATATACACATATTCACACAATATATCCACATTTTTATCAGGAAAACAATTTCTTAAGGAAATGATAAAATGCTCTTTAAATGAACATGGAAATAGTATTTTAAATCATTTTTGGAAATTCATTTGCCAAGTTTGATAAAGTTTTAAATATTACAAATTGATCTGGAACACAATTATGCGAGGAAGAATAAATTCTCTTTCTAAATGATTAAGAAAAGTGAATTCTAACCTTCTTAGGTATTCAATTACTAATTCGATCATATTAGCAGTCTAATATTACTGGCAAGATACCAAGTACAACAAGTAAGGCATGCTAGTGGGTCCTAGACTACCCGGACACAAGCATAATAGTAGCTACGCACGGACTCGCATCACCTCGTGCATACATAGCCCCCACAAATAGTAGCACATATTTATTTAGTTCACCTATGGGGACAATTCCCCCTCACAAGGTTAGAAAAGAGACTTACCTCGCTCCAAAATTCCATAACCGGCTTCCAAGCCCTTCCGACGACTCCATTCAATTGCACAACGCTCCAAAGCTAGCCAAAAAATGGCAAACCAATGAAAATATACTCTAAGGCGCATAACCATTTAAATTCTATAAATTCCTAACTCCGCTAGAAGAATTGACAAAATTGCCCTCGGGCCCATGTGCCCGAATTCCGAAATTTCTCGAAGATAAACTATACCCATAGTCTTACTAGCTCAAATATACAATTTACTCTAATTTTCATGCTCAAATTCGTGGGCAAAATCCAAAGATGCAAATTCTAGGTTTTCTTCCAAATTCCATAATTTCCACAAATTCCCACACTTAAATCCAAACCTAAACCGTGTATTTAACTTTAAATGAGTTGGAATGACTTACCTTGTGATACTTGAAGAAAATCTCCCCTTGAAGCTCTCCACAATCGCCCATACCAAATGGAATTAGGAGAAGAAATGGCCAAATTCCCGATTTTAAAACAATTTGCCCAGGCCTATTTCCGCACCTGCGGTCCACATCTCGCACCTGCGCTCCCGGAGGTGCGCCCAAGAGCCCGCACCTGCGACTTCCTTCTCCTCCAGCCGGATCCGCACATGCGCCCCGTTGTCCGCATCTGCACCTTCGCAGGTGCATAAATTGTATCGCACTTGTGCTCCCAGCCAAGCCGCACAACCTCGCACCTGCGGCGCTAAAGCCGCACCTGCGTCCAAAGCATCACAGGTGCGGTCACACCAGATGACAGCAACCTCAGCTTTTCTCCAACTTCAACTTTGATCCGTTAACCACCCGGAATCCATCGAGGCCCCTGGGACCCCGTCCAATTACACCAACCTATTCCAAAACATAATGCGGACTTGCTCGAGGCCTCAAATCACATCAAATAACATCGAAACAATGAATCTCCCTCCAATTCAATCTTTAGGAACTTTGAAATTTCCAACTTCTATATTCGATGCCGAAACCCGTCAAATCACGTCCGATTGACCCCAAATTTTGCACACAAGTCATATTCAGCATTACGGACCTGCTCCATCTTTCGGAATCACATTCCGACCCCGATATCAAAATTTTCACTTCCGGTCGGATTTCTCATAAACCTTCAAATTCCTATCTTTAACCAAATGACCTCAAAATAACCTACGGACATCGAAATACACTTCCGATCGCGCTCCCAACTCCAGAATCATCATACGGAGCTATTCCCAGGCTCATAATCCTAAATGGACATCAATATCACTGAAATTCACTTCAACCCAGACCTATGAAATTCCTTCTAAAATGCAAACTTTCACAATATACGCCGAAACGCTCCCGGGTTATCTGATACCCGATCTGAACATACGCCCAAGTCCGAAATCATCATACGAACCTGCTGGAACATTCAAATCCTGGTTCCGAGATCGTTTACTCAAAATTCCAATCTTAGTCGATTCTTCTAACTTAAGTCTTCCGAAATGAGAATTTTCTTTCCAAATTGACTCCGAACTTCCCGAAATTCAGTGTTGACCACACCTACAAGTCATAATACCTGAAATGAAGCTGCTCATGACCTCAAACCACTGAATGACGCACTAGAGCTCAAAACGACCGGTCAGGTCGTTATATTCTCCCCCACTTAAACATACGTTCATCCTCGAACGTGCTAAGAACTGCTCTGGAGTTATCTGAAATCACTGTTTAACACCTCGTGCACCTGCCCGTGCTACCAAAACCCAGCTGAGCGCATTAGCTTGATAAAATCTGTAGATGTCCTCTTTTATCCATACAATAAGCTCAGAACCCAATTCCAACACCTGAATTTCTCTGCCAGACCTGTTCCCAATACATGAACACCGTATCAACTGCCACACGAGGCACCAGAACACGACTGCGTACCTTTGCTGAATTAGCACCATGCACCGCATAATTCACCATCTAACCACGATGACATTCCTTTAACCTTAATAGCCAAAATTCTATGAATCTGATGCTCCCAATGCATCTTTTGATATATATATAGATACATTCCCGCTATAATGCTGATGATACCACCACAACAGAGGAGATGTGTAGGAATTCACAACCTACTGCAGAGTTAACCAACATTGTATCTTTCCTCTTGACTAAAACCTTCATTTCATTACGAACCAAATAGTGGTAATTGTCCTTTAATGTACTTCACATAATCTTATCGCATTGATCCCTGATACAACAACTTCGTCTCACCCAGTATAAACTGCTCAAACGACCAATCACCCCAAACATGACCAACAGTCTCACACGATGCCATAATGCGCCAATAGGCCACAACTCGAACATGATACATAAGGAAATGACTCAGGAAGGGACTACTCAACTCACGCAGCTAATATGGATTTTCCCTAGAAAAATAGGAAACAAAACACAAGAAAATGAATGTAGGAACCTTAATCAACATCACACTGTTGCGGCGTGCAACCCGATCCCATCATAAAATTTACATAAGAAGATATACTCGGAGCTAAATCGCTCACTATTACAAATTACTGAATATCGGTCACAAGCACGCTAAGTGCATAATACCATCCTGGGGAGACTGATAGAGCCATATGCTACAAAACTTAAGCACAATTGAGGTGCGATATATTTACTCTGAATCTCAAGAGCTCTCCTGCTCACATAACATCATCACTACACGGAGACTCCAAACATAGGGATTTATCAAACCGTTTCACAACTCACACGGCACAATCATAATATTACATGAATTTGACGAAGACGGAACCACATCTGATATTCCAACACCCCTCCTTGAGGAGCGCTATACTGAAATGAACACATCTGACTCGCAAGAAGTCCATCCTGTTTAAATCCATTCACACACTTCAAGCCGATTCTGCTCGCACTGAACTAGGCTGATAGCCTTGCCTGGATCCATAATAACTCACTTTTCTCTTAACGCACAAGAACACCCATTATAGCCGGGACAACCACCCCACAATCCACAACGAAATGAACTGAACGCCTTCCAGGCATAAATTCTCAAATAAGCAACATTACACTTCCTTATACTTGATCTAAATCTTCAGTCAATCAGGTGACTACAAGTCGCACTTATACAATCTTCCCGTGGTCATGCTCCCACGTCCTTCCACACAAGGTAACAAGTCTGCACATCCATACCACCGACCACACTAATGTTGTAAAACAAATCAAGAACCTATAACCAGGGTGCAAGTCTCCTTCACCAAACACCGATCTGAGGTGACACTGAAGACAACACCGACTTACTCTAAACATTCATATCCCCTTTTTCTTGCTCATCCGAGCTCACGACATCCTCGTTCACACCGAACCGCAATCTTGATCCTTACTTCCAATTCCATACTGCTTATTGCACCTGACACGCAAAATTCCATCATAACTCCTGAACTACTAATAGGGTGGACACTTCATCCTATAGAAACCTTTTACTCACCTCAATTCAAGAGAACCATACCAACACACAAGTGAACTCTCATCATCACAAAACAGGCAATCCTCAAGGAGTAATCTATACCACCATAATCCTTCCGGAACCCGCCTACACCTGACAAGCCATAATACTTGAATGCTTCCAAATGAAACCTATCACGACGGCTGACAAGCCTCACACACACCGGCACAAACCACATGCATAACTTAATCACGCCTATAGGAACTGATCACTGCCGTACATGTGTCATTTCAACCATGGATAATCAATCTATCTTCTTTTAATCATCCTTAATTGCCTCAGAAATGATGGTAACTCCATTCAACCCATAATGAACTCAATCCTTACTCATCCCGAGTGGCCTTGATTCATGAGACCATGCTGTCTCAACCCCACAACCGTCTCATACCCTCCTTGTGCGCATTCACAACTTTGACTGATATAACCCCCTTGATAATCTTTCCACAAACCGGAGTGTATTTCTCTCATTCCTCCAATACTATCCTGCACGCTGAAAAATAATATAGAGCCCTCCAACCATTTTTTCCCTTTCTCAGAAATTACACTGCAAAAGCTCGATTCTTAATCATATTGTTGCCTGAAACCCTTAAACACCGCATTCTTAATTTTCGAATTCATTAGGACCATTATTGAGAGTCACTCATTCTGACTTGCCCTGAATACAATCAACTCCAAGGCTCATCCGGCACACGAACACCTTCTCAATGAAGCACGTGACTGAGTCACCACACTTATAGCTCGCCTATGCATTAAGCATGAATCTTGAATCTTCCAAGGCCTAACCCTGGTCTAGCGGGGCCAACTTTTGCACACATTTATCAAATCCCATATGCCATTACCACTTTACTCTTCTCCTCCTAGCTGCAATAACTTGCCAATATGCCGAAAATACGCAACCTCATGAGAAGAAAAATCCTTCAACCCAATCGCAGGCGGTGGGACTCTCCCACTTAGCCTGAAGCTACTCCTTGCACCACTCTAGACCCCACCGAAATCCTTTCTCCTTTGCTGACATGATCTTGCTCAACCAATTCGTCAATTTCTTCTAAATCCTCCTATTAGAATTCCATGGATACTCAAATTATCTAGCATCATTCACGTATTCAGCCTCCTACCGAATAACCAGTAAAATCCTCGCAGAAATTTGCCAACCACACGACCGCTAATCTGCTCACAGGAGATAACCCACCTGTGGAGATTACCCACTGACACCTTCCAACAACGTTGTACTGCACAATCTCTACGACATCAATACCCCACTCTACGCCTTTCTTCATTTACCAACTTTACTAGTCCGTCCGCTCCTCATGGACATCTATTAAATGTGCGACAATATCTTCAACTTCGCCGCCATATTTCATCCTTCTTCATCCCTAACGAATCTTCTCTGTTGTATCCAATCCTTCCGCCGAGATAATCAACATTTCAATTTAAGCTCGTGGACCCAGTCACCGTCCACTAAAATTGTCAAATCACTCCAAACTTCTCCTCAAGATAGGTAGCAGTCTTACCACAGAACTCATATGCTACGCTGCCACTCTCCCACTTCGATCAAACTCCCTCTCTAAGAAACTGCTCGACTTTCGCTTCTTACACCTGGCCTTCTAGAATTTTAATCATTGTCCGACACTTTCCACATGTCTTCCTATATCGTATGCTGCCCAGTTGTTGCCTCAATTCAATATCTTTCTGTCTAGCACTTAAACCAGCAGATCACCACAGCCTTAGGCCTTCCCGAAGATCATCTTTATCTAGCCGCATTCATTAGAAATACTTATTCAATACTGAACCACCGCACACCACGATCTCTGACAGTCGCTTATTCAATACTTCTTCACAATACTCTAACCCCACCCGAAGAAACTATAACACCGGCGAACTTAACACATTCTATTCGATCAAAGACGGCGATATCACATCACATGTCAATACTCCACCTAACTTGAAAATACCAAGTCTTACTACTTTGTCACCCAAACTTGAACATTTATAGTCCAATCGCCCTTCCTCCGCCAGATTTAAAATACTGAAATCTCGAAATCACACCCTGAGAAGACCCATTTTTCAAGTCATTCACTGCCCCGACTTATGGGAAAGCTTCCCATCACTAAGACAATACCGTGTGGTGACCAATCATAAGCATCATAACGACCTGAGCATAGCCTCAAAGCTCTCAGAAACACAACTACTGAGCTGAACATCATAATATCCTTTCGCAAAGCAACGACAATAGCCCCAATCAACTTCGCAGGGAGAAACATCCCGCACCCCATCTGAGGTACCATTACAATTCCTCAACTCCCGATTTATAGCAAGCACTTCGCGATGCGTAAGATTGAGTAAGAATAAATGTAGGCATAAGCCTCAAAGGAATCAAGTCGCACGATGAGGAATCAAGAAGGGACGTACTCCTAACAGCCCTATAGCCTCTAGAAGATAAGTATAGACGTCTCCGTACCGATCCACAAGACTCTACTAGACTTGCTCGTGACTCGTGAAACCTAAGGAAACCTACTGCTCTGATACCACGTTGTCACGACCCAAAATTCATAAAGGTCGTGATGGCGCCGGACCCCATGGTCAGGCAAGCCAACACTTAATAATTTATGAAATATTTATCATAATATTTTGAAATCATTCCTTTATATTTTCTTAAATAGTAATTATCGAACTTCCAATAAGTAAACAATAACCCTTTTAGCAATTTAAATAGTAAATAAATTCCATAACAAATCCCAGAACGTGGTATCACAAGTGCATGAGCGAACTTCTAAGAAATTTATACAGATACTACAATGCCTGTTCGAATACAAATTGGACAAGGAATTTAAAAACAAAAATACAATACATAGAGGAAGACTCTGCCGGCTGCGGGTCGTCTCCGGATGATGCAGCTTGTCTAAGTCTCCAAGTCACCCACGATGCTGTGAAAGTACCTGTGCAATAAAAATGCATAGTAAGTGTAGCATGGGTATGAAAATAACGTGTACTCAGTAAATATCCCGCCTAACCTTAGAGAGGTAGTGGCGAGAGGTCGAATTTGACACTTTCTAGAGGTCAATTTAGTATGATCAAGTGAGACACTAGGAATGAATATCATAGGCAATTTATTAAAATCAGGGATAAGAAATATCAACTTCTTTCACATTTAACACTTTAAGTCTCCGTCATTTCGGTTAACAACTTAAGATTCACGGGCCAATAAGCAGGAAATAATTACAAAAAGTACGCAGCAAATATCATGTGCAAGAAATGCCGAGGGTAGAACGGCGCAGACCAACAATAACAAAATGTGCACTGCCGAAAGGTTGAACGGCTCGAACCATAGATGCATCTATTTACCCCGCTTGCGAATCAATCATGCAACACGGTCATTTATAAATAATAGAGCTATCCTTCTCGCGAATCATACATGCGACTCAGGTACTCATATATACACATATTCACATAATAAATCCACATTTTTATCAGGAAAATAGTTTCTCAAGGAAATAATAAAATTCTCTTTAAATGAACATGGAAATAGGTTTTTAAATAATTTTTGGAAATTCATTTGCCAAGTTTGATAAGGTTTTAAATATTACAAATTGATCTGGAACACAATTATGCGAGGAAGAATAAATTCTCTTTCTAAATGATTAAGAAAAGTGAATTCTAACCTTCTTAGGTATTCAATTACTAATTCGATCATATTAGCAGTCTAATATTACTGGCAAGATACCAAGTACAACAAGTAAGGCATGCTAGTGGGTCCTAGACTACCCGGACACAAGCATAATAGTAGCTACGCACGGACTCGCGTCACCTAGTGCGTACATAGCCCCCACAAATAGTAGCACATATTTATTTAGTTCACCTATGGGGACAATTCCCCCTCACAAGGTTAGAAAGGAGACTTACCTCGCTCCGAAATTCCATAACCGGCTTCCAAGCCCTTCCGACGACTCCATTCAATTGCACAACGCTCCAAAGCTAGCAAAAAAACGGCAAACCAATGAAAATATACTCTAAGGCGCATAACCATTTAAATTATATAAATTCCTAACTCCGCTCGAAGAATTGACAAAATTGCCCTCGGGCCCTTGTGCCCGAATTCCGAAATTTCTCGAAGATAAACTATACCCATAGTCTTACTAGCTCAAATATACAATTTACTCTAATTTTCATGCACAAATTCGTGGGCAAAATCCAAAGATGCAAATTCTAGGTTTTCTTCCAAATTCCATAATTTCCACAAATTCCCACACTTATATCCAAACCTAAACCATGTATTTAACTTGAAATGAGTTGGAATGACTTACCTTGTGATACTTGAAGAAAATCTCCCCTTGAAGCTCTCCACAATCGCCCATACCAAATGGAATTAGGAGAAGAAATGGCCAAATTCCCGATTTTAAAACAATTTGCCCAGGCCTATTTCCGCACCTGCGGTCCACATCTCGCACCTGCGCCTTCCTTCTCCTCCACCCGGATCCGCACCTGTGCCCCATTGTCCGCATCTGTGCCTTCGCAGGTGCGGAAATTGTATCGCACCTGCGCTCCCTGCCAAGTTAGCACAACCTCGCACCTGCGGTGCCTAAGCGGCACATGCGGTGCCAAATCCGAACCTGCGGTTTTGCACCTGTGGACAAAGCCTCGCAGGTGCGGTCACACCAGATGACAGCAACCTCAACTTTTCTCCAACTTCAAATTTGATCTGTTAACCACCCGCAATCCACCCGAGGCCCCCGGGACCCCGTCCAATTACACCAACCTGTTCCAAAACATAATGCGGACTTGATCGAGGCCTTAAATCACATCAAGTAACATCGAAACAATGAATCTCCCTCCAATTCAATCTTTAGGAACTTTGAAATTTCTAACTTTTACATTCGATGCCGAAAACCGTCAAATCACGTCCGATTGACCCCAAATTTTGCACACAAGTCATATTCGGCATTACGGACCTGCTCCAACTTTCGGAATCGCATTCCGACCCCGATATCCAAATTTCCACTTCCGGTCGGATTTCTCATAAACCTTCAAATTCCTATCTTTAGCCAAATGACCTCAAAATAACCTACAGACATCCGAATACACTTCCAATCGCGCTCCCAACTCCAGAATCATCATACAGAGCTATTCCCAGGCTCGAAATCCCAAATGGACATCAATATCACTGAAATGTACTTCAACCCAGACCTATGAAGTTCCTTCTAAAATGCTAACTTTCACAATATACGCTGAAACGCTCCCGGGTTATCCGATACCCGATCCGAACATACTCCCAAGCCCAAAATCATCATACGAACCTGCTGGAACCTTCAAATCCTGATTCCGAGGTCGTTTACTCAAATTCCAATCTTAGTCGATTCTTCCAACATAAGGCTTCTGAAATGAGAATTTTCTTTCTAAATTGACTCCGAGCTTCCCGAAATTCAGTTCCGACCACACCTACAAGTCATTATACCTGAAATAAAGCTGCTCATGACCTTAAACCACTGAACGAAGCGCTAGAGCTCAAAATGACCGATCGGGTCGTTACAATTAATAACAAAACATTTTGACCTATATCGATTAATATAAAAAACAAAACGTCTCAACCTAAAATAGAATAATATTATATTGGTTTATCAATTGATTAATTATTCGTACGTAGTAATGTATAAGATTGATCATCAATTATAATATAGTGTATGTGTGTGTGTGAAATTACTCATATAGTTAAATATAACTTAAAAAATTTACTTACATAGATGTTATTATAATCTATTAAAAAGTAATTACCTAGTTAATATAACTTTCTTGTAAAGATTATGCTTATAGTTTTATAATTATTTATAATAATTGTAATTAAATAAAATAAATGTTTATAGTTAATAATAATTCTTTATAGTTTATAATAATTTTTTATAACTTATAATATTTTAAGAAAAAAAAAAGAATTTAGTTTTTTGTTTAAAGAAAAACGACCAAAGTTGGTCGGTATTTGGTCAAACGGACTTTGGTCGGTATTTGGTCAAATAGTCAACACTTAATGTACCGACCAAATTACTGACCAACGTTGGTCGGTATATTTGAAATTCAGAATGAAATAACGGGTCCCCCATTTCTCTTATTTTCTTCCCCAAAATTTCCCTAACTCCTCCCTCAATACCTTCCCCTCCCCTTCTCTATTTCCCTCACACAAATCCCATTCCCCACCCCGCGTAGCCACAGCCTGGCGCCGTCGCCGGAGCTGCCACTGTCACTAACTGCCGCCCCTCTCCTTCTCCACTTAAAAATTCTAGGTTTGAATTACAACCCATGTCTTTGTTATTTTTAGTTTTTGTTTCAATTATTTGAACATTATATTTTATTGTTTCAATTAGTGTTTCAATTCTTTGAACATTGTATTTTATTGAGGACTAGGGTTTAAGTCTTGATTTAATTAGTTTTGTTAATTAATTTTATTAACTAATTAGTTTAATTAGTCTTGAATAGTGTCACGACCCGAAATTCCCACCGTCGGGACCGTGATGGCGTCTAACGTTGAACCCGCTAGACCAGCCAACGTATTTAATCATATTTATTAAAAACCTTATCATCAAATAAGAACAAGTAAATATCAAAATTTCCATGAACAAAAGCTTAAAATTAAGAACATGAGTTACATAGTTGAATCCACAAACTTAACATAATACTCAAATTAGCCAATCGGGATCTTTGAAGTCACAACTCACGGACGGTCTAAGAGTAGTACACAAAAGAGTCTGAAAGAAATAATACATATGTTTCTGAAGTACAAAAATCAGAAATAAAATGGAGTAGGGAAGGGGACGCCAAGGCCTGCGGACGCCTGCAGGTCTACCTCAGTGTCTCTGGTGGACTGAAGGAAGCCTTCTCGATCAGTGTCCACAAGGTACTGTACCGGGATATGCACAACATAAAGATGTGCAGGTGTAGTATCAGTACAACCGACCCCATGTACTGAGTAAGTGCCGAGCCTAACCTCGGCGAAGTAGTGACGAGGCTAGGACACGACAAATAATATCACCTGTGCAGTTTAATAATATATAAAAGAAAATAACGACATGAAGTAAACATTTAAGTACACAAAAACGGGTGAAACATGCTGGGGAAAAGGGATGGCAATTACTGAAACAGTGGAACAAGGCAACAGTTTGAATATCGAAGTAACAACCGAAATTAACAGCACAGAACAACAAGTAAATAGAAACGGCACGACATGTCTCCTCGTGCTAAAATATCACAAACACGGCACGGAATGTTCCCTCGTGCATAAATATCATAAACACGGCACGAAATGTCCCCTCATGCATAAATATCATAAACACGGCACGGAATGTTCCCTCGTGTATAAATATCGTAAACACGACACGGAATGTCCCCTCGTGCATAAATATCATAAACATGACACGAAATGTCCCCTCGTGCATAAATATCATAAACATGGCACGGAATGTCCCCTCCTGCATAAATATCAAACAATAGTTTGGCAAGAAAATCAACAATAAGAAATCATAAATGCAAAGGAGCAATCAACAGGAATAATACCGTCCCGGCAAGGGACACAACTATAATCAATCCTACACAAGTGTATAGTTTAACAAAATATTCCTCAACCAAAAAATTACTCAACAGTATTCACGACCAAGAATTTCCATCAAATGAATAACAACCAAATTGATATTAAATCCTTAACACAATAAACCTCAATGAAAATCACATAATTACTAATATCATGTGATGACCCAAAAGCTCATTTTATGTAAATTTAATTATGAACGTGTTTCGAAGCCCCAAAAGCCTCCGTTAATCTCACCTCGATGTGTGTGCGTAGCCCGGATGCGTAGCCGGGAAGCCTTTATGTGGAAACTTGATAAAGAGTTGAATTTATGATTATTAATTGAATAAAGTTGACTTTGGTCAACATTTTTGGTAAACAGACCCGGACCCGTGATTTGGCGGTCCCGAAAGGTCCGTAAGAAAATATGGGACTTGGGCGTATGCCCGGAATCGAATTTCGAGGACCCAATTCCGAGAAATGAATTTTTAAAGAAAATTATTTTCTGAAAATAATAAAGGCTTATGAAAATGAACCTCGATGTGAAACCTGTGCTGTCGGGCCCGTATTATGGTTCCGGATCTTGGAACAGGTTTAATATGTGTTATTTAAGTTATTTGTGAAATTTGGTAAGAAACGAGCTTGATTTGACGGGTTTCGGATCAAAATGGGAAATTTAGAGTTAATGAAGTTTTGAGGATTTTCATAGAATTTGAAATTGGATTTGGAATGTGATTTTATGTTACCGAGGTCCGAATGATATTCCGAGACCTGGAATAGTTCCGTTATGTCATTTATGACTTGTCTGCAAAATTTGAAGTCATTCTGAGTAGTATAGGCCGATTCAGCACGTTGAAATGAATTCTAAAATTCTCAAGTTCTTAAGCTTGATTCAATTTGGTTTTGGGGTTGAATTCTGAGTTTCGTTGTTTTTTTCGCGTTTCGGAAGTTTGAGCGAGTCCGTATCATGAATACAGACTTGCCGGTGCTTTTGGGCGGGGTCTCGAGGGGCTCAGGTGAGTTTTGGATCCCCGGGAGCTAAGTTGGAAAAACCAGATTTTTGTTGTCTTGTTTCCTTCTCTGCGATCGTAAAAGGTGGGTCGCGATCGCGGAGAAGGAATTTGACTGGGCTGCTGTTTGTTCCTCGCTATCGTAGCTTCCTCTTCGCGATCGCGGAAGGCTGGACTCCATGCCTTCGCGATCGCAGCCCCATCCTCGCGATCGCATTGTGCCAAGCCATGGCTGGTCACAGTTACTCTTCGCGATCGCAGGACCTCTGCCGCGATCGCAGAGGTCTGGCCAGTTGGCCTTCGCGATCGTAGGGCCCTTGTCACGATCGCAGTGAAGGAATCCCTGGGCAGTGTTATTAAATACGGGACTTAGTATATTTCCTCCATTTTCATCTTCCTCCTCAAGTCTTTAGAGGGCTCTTCAGGAACCTTCCACCACTGTTATTGAGGTAAGTAAATTCCATGGTTTTACTAGTTTCAAACATT